>PVIJ01011791.1:0-52952 GCA_004024925.1 Scalopus aquaticus
GAGGGACTGCTGGTGTCAGTCTCGAGTTTTATAACTCTGCCGTGCCCGGGAAAACGCCTCTGCTCACCTTTTTTTTTTTCTTCCGGGTTTCCTCGGGTGCCTCTCGTCTTGGTCTCCTGGTCCGGTTTTGTGTTGAGGGGAGGGGAGAGGGGATCTGGTGGTTCTTTCTTCTCCTTGATCAGTCTTTTTAGCTTCTTTCTAAGTTCTACTCACCCGTGAGGGTGTTAGATTTATGTAGCGTTTCTGGATCTTCTCTGGGTTTGGCTGATGTCTCTTTATAGGTGGCTTGTCTTTTGGGAGAGTTGATACTAGCGTCCCTTCACCGCCATGTTGATGACGTCAATCCTGCTGTGTATTTTGAATTACATGATAAATCTGTTAGTTTTTCCTATTTGTGCCTAAAAAAGAAACATCAGGAAACCAATTTTCTTTCCCAAGATTGCGTTTAGATAATTAATGACATTAGATTATTATGCTTCAGAGGATGATTCTTAAGAACTTGGATTTTTCTGTATGTTAAATTATATTTCTCATAGTTTTTGATGATCTTTTACTTTTTTCCCTCTAGCTTTGCATTCAGGCCACACTTATCTCCAAACATGATGATTGTTATAAATCAGGTGTTGGCAAACTTTCTCTGTAAGGAATTGGATAGTAAATATTTCAGGCTTTTTGGACCACTTACAGTACCTATTCAAATCTGCCATTGCATTGCCAAAACAGTTATAGATGATACGTGTACATATATATACATACATACAAACATACATACATACATACACACACATATAGAGAGACATGTATGTATATATATATAGAGAGAGACATGTGCTTTACAAAAAACTTTTTGAATACTAAAATATGAATTTCATGTAATTTTCACATGTCATAAAATATTATTCTTCTTTTGATATTTTTTAAACATTTAGAAGCATAAAAGCCATCCTTAGCTTGCTGACTGCATAACACAGATGCAGGCAAGAACTAGATGGAAAGTCATTTTTTTCCTAGCCCTATGAGAGATAAAGTTAGAACAAAGTAACAGAAATTCAGGGTTTCTGCTGATAGTGAAAACCTTGTCCTGGTTCTCACCTGGTGTTCTTCAGGACTTTCAATGTGCTGTTTCCTGGACACATCCTCAAGAGGTGCTCACACTAAGCACCTTTACTTGGTGTGATGAGGTAAAATACTGGCCACAATTCTTAACACACCCTATCAGGAGATGAATGAAGGAGAATGCTTTTCTACACAGGCTGGGCTTGTGACTCACTTCTGCCAATAGAAGGTAGAAAAAGCAATACTGTACATATTTATCCTGGTCTTTTGTCCCCTTCTGCCCTTATCCATGTATGGACCATGATAGAAATACTATGGCATAGTTTTCCAGAACAAGAGAAACCTATGTTAATACAAAAACCTCAGCAGATAGGCAAAAGCAGACAAGGAGTTTGTCAAACACAGGCAGGACGGAAAGTGCCAACAAGTAGACTGGAGCAGAGGAAAAAGACAGGAGGAAGCCAGGACCAGGGTGTCAGCAGGAGACCAACATAACCTCTAGACTCCCCCGGAGGGTGGAAATTTGGAAAGACTTGTTCAGTCAAGTGGCAGAAATGAAAACTGTTCCTGAAATAAGAGTGCTTCTTTGAAAATCTGAAATGAAATAATTGACACTCCAGCTGTCCCCACAGATGCAGAACTTTCAGCCACCAGGAATCAACACACCTTGTCATAGGAGAAAACAGCAAAGTAGTCATTTCTAGAAAAAAATAAACGACCTCAGAGGAAAAGCTTCAAAATTCATGCATTTAGGAGCCTCAACACAATTGGCCATTGCCATGGCTAAGTCGTTCCAAACAAATCCCCCCTCCATGTACACAGAGTCCAGAATTCAACCTTTGATTTACTTATTCTTAAAATTTGGCCAACAGTTAAGATGACTGTTTGAGCAGCACCAGGTTATCAAACAGAAAACATAATCCTGAATGATGATACAGGAAATAGAAAACTACATTTAAAAAACTAGTATATAAAGAGATTCCTTTCAATCCACCAAATAAGGATGATGTCATGGAAAAGCAAAAAGAAACTTTTGGTAACACTAGTCAACAAATTTTTACAAAAGTCATATCACTGAAATAAAATTAGTCATTTCCTATCAATTTGTATGCGCTCCACATGAATATGACAGTCAAATTCTAATTTTGGCTCTAGTGTTTTTTTTGTAATCTGCAATAAATTGGTGTTTACATCATAAAATGCATGCCGATAGTAATAAGCCTATGGTTAATACCTGTAAAAAACTCAAGTCATAGACTACTTCTTAGAACTTCTTAGATTTCCTCGTTTGTCTCTTGTACAGCTGTTCAGGAGCATCTCTGGGGAGTGTCCAGCAGTAGTCAACCAGCATTGTAGTGGACCATTTTCCCTGGTATCTTTGTTCCATTGATGCTATAGCTTGATGAAAATATTCGCCACATTCATCACTAACCATACCACAGTTTTCGGGGAAGAAATCCAGATGCGAATGAAGGAAGTGGATCTTTAGAGACATATTGCGGCCAAGTTTCTGATACTGCATCAGCATGTCTTCTACTAGTTCCTTGTAGTTTTCTGCCCTAACATTCCCAAGAAAGTTTGTAGACACTAGGCGAAAAGCATTCCATGCTTGTTTCGCATCACCCTGCCTCAAGTTGTTGAACCGGTCATCTCAATGCAGATGGAATGTTTGGATAGACTATTCTCAACTTCTTTGGCTTCATTATTCCACCAGAAAGAGGAGGAACAAAGCAGAAGTCATAGTTTTTTATGTGGTTGCTTGGCTCTCTCCATACCATGGGGACTGCAAACGGCATGGATGGTCTTTTGCAATCACCAACCTTGCATCCAAAGTCAAGATGATAAGCCTTCTTCACTTGAGAAGTGATACTTTTCTTCTGGTTGGCAAATGTCACTTCCCCACAAATAGAGCAGAAGTTGTCCACGCTATTAACACACTTTCGAGGCATGACTGTTCTGTATTGTGCCTAAATGGATCAAATAATAACAGTTCTATGAAACAGTAGCTTAAACTGTCTCACACAAAGTCTGAAATATTTTCAGTGCTCAATCTTTCCATAGTGCACTGCTGACGTCAGCTTGCTTCAGCAGCCTCCTGGCAGTAGTATTGCATTGCATCAGAAAAGGATGCAATCAACTCTGGATGATGTGTGCATGATGGTATTATGCAATGAGATGCAATATTACATCATTCTAGGCTGATTTAGGATGTTGTTGCAGTCCTACTGCATAAATTTACACAGTGAAACATATAAAATGAATGATATATCTTCAAAACGAGAGCTAATAAAAAATTTTCAGGGTTATATTCATGTTCAGCACACCAAGATATTACAGATTAGGGCCTTTTTAAGTCAGTTATGATCTCATTGTTGACCAGGGTAATTAAAAACATAAATAGTGAGCCACAAAATCAGTTGAAGGATTGGAGGTATAAGTCAAACAAGCTATGGACCAATCCAGCTGCTAGTATGAAGGGCCTGTCCAGAAAGCCCATTACCTGATCAATGAGAATTCCAAGGAGAGATAGAGCATATTAAAGAAAAAGAGTTAATATCCCATATCTGAAGGAAACACATCTCATGGTTGAAGGGCCCACAAGCATTAAAAATTATACATGCATTTTGGTGCACGACCTTAATATTTAAGAACTATGAGGATAATAAAAAATATAAAGGTGTTTGGATAGAAGAAAATAGTTACTGACAAGGGAATCAAGACACCGTGGGCTCAGCTTGCGGCAACATTCCACAAAGTGTGATGACGCTGTTTACAATTATTCTGGTAGAAAATATTGTATCCTAAAATGCTGTTGAATTCTTATCAAAAAAAATGAGATAGATTACAGATATTTTCTTTGGAAATTACTTGAGAATATACACAAGAAAAACAAGGTAAAACAAAAAGAAAAAAGTATGGGATTGAAGGTAGGATCCCATCAGAAAAGCAGTGAAGAATATCAGCTATTCAAGCTAAAGAAAATGAGGCTAATGTCGAAGTAGGAGGCCAGGAGCACCAGAAAGGTGTTTCCCTGGACAGAAGGGAGTATCTATTGAATATTTTATGGATGGCTGGAGAGAAAACATATCTTAGTGTAAGTAATCTCACATACCTCTGCCCTAGATTCAACAGTTATTAATACATGACCAATCTTTGCTACATTCTCAAATATGCCATCACAGGAAGTTAAGAAGTAACAAAAATGATGGAAAAATAGTATGGCATTGATTTTTAAGGTAATTAACTAAATAATAATCATCAATTTTAAAAAACAATTGTCCATTAGAATAATACTGGTGGTTAGACGAGACGGAAGAAGATGATATTGTTTTAATTATGTGTCCTCCTATATTGTTTGCTTTAAATATCATATATGCATAGGCTGAAAACATATGCAATGATTAATAATTAATATAAATATAAAATTTAATTAAGAAAAAAAGAAAATCAAGAAGTGCTAGGCAATAAGAAAATTGAGATCCTAAAGAGAAGTCACTTTTTACAGTAGCAATTAGGAAGTTAGAGGCAGTGCATACCTGAAACACAAATTTTAAACTTCTAGTCACCAATCACAAAATCATCCCACCATTTGAGAAGAATTGTGTAGAAAATGCTACTGGTAGGGATTTATTACATCTTACTTTTTATGGGACAGTGTAAAAAGCAGGCAAGCCATGATTTAAAATTTTGGCAAATACCTAGATATATTATAAACTTCATGATAAAACTGCAGTATAGAAAACACATTAGATCCATCCTTGACAAAGAAATGGTGCTCAATATATTTTTCAGGGTAATTTTCTTTTTCCTAGAATAGTTACCATCCATTAAAAAAGAAGACATCCTTTTTCTCTTAAGAGGCAGCTTGGTGACAGGTTTTGTTCAGTCATATGAGACTTGCAATTTAGGAGAAAAGAACACTTATTACTGAGCAAATACCCATCAGTTTTTTTAATGGAGATTTGCCTCTATGTTAGAAAATTTTACAAATTATGTTGATATCAGAAACCTCTCATCTTGGCTATAGTGAAGCTTAGGATGTTAAATGACACAGAGCCATCCTTGCTATGGCTCCCAGGGTAGAATTCCTTAGACACAGAGCTGAGACAGAATTCTTGCTCAAGTGACATATGGAAAGCGTGCGCAGGAGAAAGAGCATGGAAGGAGCAGGATAAGGTCTGAGTGTTAGGGGTGGGGGAGAGGCATGGCAGGAGAGGGAGTTGGAATCTGATCATCACTATGGCTCTCCATGTGCACATTATTAAATCCACCTTTCCTTGCTAACCCATCTGATGCTGTTTTGATTATGTCTCCTTAGAATCCAGAGATAAATGCTCACTCCAGGACTACAGTTTCCCTTTAGTATCATTAATTTTTGCTGGCTTTTTCCAGTTCCAAGCTGAGCAAGTGACAAGTCCATTGGTTCATATGTCAAGTCCTCAGTGTAGTATGCATGTAATAAACTGGGATTGTTATTCTCAACAGGTGACAAATAGACAATGTTCCACAGACAAGATTACTCTGAAATACAAATGAAGCTAAATATTATTAAAGATAATACTTATAACCAAAAATGCAAGAGCTTTCTTCAAGCTAGATACCTAAATGCTCTTCTTCCCACTGGTTTCATCCCTATGGGTTCCCTCCGTATTGCTCTGGTGTTATGTTTCTAATACACAGTTTTCATAACCCTCACGCTTCCTGGCTTTCTTCCATTTCCTATAACCTGGAGGAAATCTCAACAGGTTTTCAAGTCTCAGCTATCTCTCCCCATGGTTTTACCACCTACATAAATCCAATCGACAAAGGACACCTGATATTCAATCTACTCTTCCTCTGGTCTGTGATCATGCTGTGCTCTTCAGGAGGAAGCATATAAAGTTATCATTTCAAGCTGCTGAATTTGGAAAGGTTTCATAGGCTGCAATATTCATAGCTGGGGGAAAAAAGGCAAATAATCAATCAATCCAATCGTTATTACTGGATTTCCTCACTTATAAATTACACATATTAACAATGTCTCTTTCTTATGGCTTGTGAAAATAAAATGTCATTTATATGAGATAACCTGGCTGGATTCTCCTGGTATACAAAAGGTGCTTCACAAATGTTAAGTAACTTTTCCTCTTCTGATTTCCTATAGCCTCTAATAAGTATTTATTATTTCTTATCTCTCCATTCTAACATAAGAGTCATTTATACAACATATATTTAAGATCAAAAGTTCTATGAGGAAATATGGCCTGGAACTTTGAAGAGTTCTTTCTTCTAGGTTATCTAGTCACTGACGTATTGATATGACAAACAGTATGTCATTAGTGAGCATTTTTAGGGAAAAAAACTCAGAAGTGAAACATAAAAACTCATTGCTAAGTGTTAATAGCAGGTAAATTTTTTTAACTCAAGATTTTGATCTGTGTTACCTATGATATCTTCACCATAATCAATAATTTGTCACTATTGTGATAGTGTATTTTAAGGAGTTCACATAAAAAATTCAGTGTTCTGAAAAATACTTATTCTTAGTAATTTTGAATAATGTTAACAGAAAACATGCATTATGCAATGATGTTAGATGGTATATGGATATGATTTGTATAAGCCTTTCCATCTAGAACACTTTGATGTTCATGTAACCATTATGCTATAGCACTTAGATTGTTTCTTTGTTCTAACAATCTATTTCACTATTATACTTTCTGAATTACACATCTGTCTTTTTTGTTCTCCATATAATGCATAAATTATTGTGAAGATTGAAAATCTTAATTTGTTTTTCCACAGCATGATTTGCTGATGGGTAAAAATAAGGAAATAAAACAAGTGACATGGTAAATTCAAGAGAATTTATGATTTGTTCCATGTAAGGAAGAATGTTGGAATAAAGGATGTTATGATGATTTCCAGCTCACCAGATCGGCCAGGAGATTCTATATATTTGTTTTCTGATGATAGGAGTTGATGATGTATTTGTTAAGGAAAGACTGGGTCTGTGATGAAGAGTGACAGTATTTCAGAGGCTGCACCAGCTCACATAGCAATTGATCTTAGGAGGATAACTATATTAAATGATCATGTCCTTAGTAATTTTTGTGGGCCATCACCATGCCCTCTCTTGCTTACCTACTGTGAGGGCTTTCATGATATATCAATTTAGGTAGGTTACAGAATCCAGTTATTCAATCAAGCACAATCTAGATGTTGTTGTGAAAAAAATTATGCATATATACTGAAAATCCTTAACCAGTTAGCTTTTTTTTTTAAAGATTTATTTATTTATACATACAAGCTGGGGTACAGGCCAGAGGTGTGGGGCAGCGAGAGGGGTCACCAGAGACAGAATGGGGAGCAGAACAGGCAGATCAGAAATACACTGCTGAGGGGAGCAGCGGGCGAGGCAGGAGAGGTCTGCCGCACCATGTGGGATTCTCCCGAGCTGGGCATCGAACTCACATTGCGCGCTGCCTACAGCTCCACAGCACAGCGCTCAACCGCTGCGCCACCAGGGAGGCCCCTTAACCAGTTAGCTTAAGTGTATTATCCTGAATAATATGGTAGATCTGAATGAATCAGTTGGAAGGCCTTAAAAATCAGACTGATACTTATCCAAGATATAAAAAAATTTCAGCTGTGGAAACCAGCTTCAGACTATGCCCATGGAATTCTACCCTGTTTGAAACCTTCCTTTCTTCACTGCCTACAGACAATAGTCAACAGCTTCAGCTTGTGCCATGAGTTCTTAACTGCCCATAAACTTCCTTCCAAATGGCCTGTCCTATGGAATTTGGATTTGCATGCTTAGCCAGACTGCAAATCACATAAGTCAAATCCTTGTTGTATGTGTATAAGATCTGTATTTATGTACATCTAATTATATAATCTCTCAAATATACAATTATATATGTACTTATATCATACTAGTTCAGCTTCTCTGGACACACACACACACACACACATATCTTCAAATCCTTTGGTCCCCTTTCTCTCCATGGTAAAACAGAACGCTTATGATAAAAACAAAACTCTAATTTGAATCCCACATTTAATTGATTTTATAGCTATAAATCTAGAGATTTAAAAGACCTCTGAGGAGAAGGCTACATAATAGGTGAGAGACAACAAATAATAAAAAGTACTCTTCCCTCCCCTGTTTGGGACTATGGTGATGGTGCATGGGTGAATTGGTGATAGGAATTTTATGGGACTACACCTGAAAGGAGAGAGCATGCATTGTACAACAAGGAAGAATGGTGTAAAATATATATGAAATAAAACAAAAACAAATAATAAAAGGTAAAGATATTGGAAGCCTACATGTAGTTTGCAGAGAACCCAACTTTTAAGCTTCACTTTACACTGGAGAATTTAAAGTTACCTAAAACCACAATTGTGGAATGTTCCTATGGGCGATTACATGGCTTAAACATGTTTGGAATAAAAAATAAAAATATTTAGGTTCTACCAAATTATCTTTCTAACAAACTGAAAGATCTTCCTATGCAATGGAACCTATAATTAACTTATTGTCTCCTTGGCCTTCCCAATAATCTAGTGATTGGGCTGAGAAACACCTTAGTTGGCTTTCTACAGTCATCACTTAGAAAAAGTAAAATAAAAATAACATATCCAGAGTATCTGCATTTCTCATTGATAAATGAAAATTTAATCAGTTTAATCAAGATGCTATAATTAGTCATACTAATGAATGAATAACTGATAATGGGATTTGCATGAATCTCTAAAGAGAGAATTTCAGAAATCAGCATTGAAGTCAATTCATGGATGGGTGAAAAATGTGCAAAATTTCTGTGGGCAATAGAAATAGAATTTATAGAAAACTCTATAAGCAGAAAGTAATTATGAGTGTGGTCAAAGTGAAGACAGATGCAAAATTAGGTGAGAAATATATATTCAAATTCCTAGACAATTTTTGACAACCCTACGTTCTCTTCTTTTTCCCTGATTCTTATACTAGTCTTTCTTCATTAGAAGCAGCTTGTGGTGTGATGCATCTCTGCCGGGGTCCTAAGAAACTGCATTTGAATGTGCCTGCATGGCTCCTCATTCTTTCAGTTCATTTTCTGCAATTGAATAATTTTTTAATTATCATGCTTTAGCCTGAAGCCCTTTGGCTTCACCCATATCAAGGCTTCCAATAACCTAGAAACCCAGAATCTCTGCAAGAATATTCTGAATTACTTACTCAAATACTGAATTACTTAAACTATACTGAATTACTTAAAATAAAATCTAGCTTTATTTTAATGATGAATAAGATTATCACATTGTGAATTAAATTTCTATTATTTAAACTTTATAAAATTTGAGGCGACCAGCTCATCCACAAATAGCCCAATTGTGGAGGCTGTGTAAATTTAGTTTAAATAACTGTGGTCACTTGAATTCATGCTATGCTCCATTTAAGTCAGTTTTCGCTTAGCTTATTTTAATTTTTACCTGTTTGTTGAATTAAAAACATACAAGTCTAGGTCAAGTAATTAGTACTTATTTTAAGGACGATATCAAAATGTGCCAATCCTGAGTAGAATAGTTATGTTTTTGTCAAGTTTTGGTAAAAGACTATTTATACCAGAGTCAGAGAATATTCTTCACTGTTTCACCCACTAAAAAACCATTCAAAATTATTGATTTATTCAATTTACAATAAAACAGACATCTTATCATCTAGCTCTAGTTGGTTTTGAAATTTCACAGACACACTGACTTACGATCCAAAACAGAGATTCTTTACTCTGTGAGCCAAGGCCATCTTGCCTAGGATGACCGAACCATTCAGCTGGAAGAGGGCAAGCAAATCTGGAGAATTTGCTTATTGGGGGAAGAGGATTAATCAGGTAACTTACACTGGTTCCAGGTTCTATGAGGTAATGAGGCTTGAGAAATTGGCTGAGATACTTTCCAGGTCTGACATTTCATGATATATTGAAAATTCACTAAAATAGAAGGCACCAAAAAAATGCCACAAAAATAGTGATTTATCCAAGCTCATAAATCATGTTCAGGGAACATTCCGAACATTAAGATGAATATGTTTCCCAGGGTATTTCAGGCTACTGATCTTTCACAAAAGAAAATGACTATTACACCATGCGTTATTGTACTCAAAGAGGAAGCAAATGAAGCTTCTAAAATTGTCTCTCAAACTCAAATATAACTTATTCACTGGATGATCAAATCTCTACAGTTGTTAAAACACTACTGAAGACCTTTTTTCGCCTTTCAAAGTAAATTGATTTCTCTAATGTTCTTTCTTTTAGATAAAAAAAATTACAATGTAATCATGTTTTAAAATACATCAAATTACATTGATAAGAAAAATAAAAGTTTCATTTTAAAAATGCTACTAACTTATTTAACACTGTCAAAGACAGTGTGACTTGAAGCAAATTAATGAGGAAGCCTAGATAGTATATATAATCTTTTAGTTCACCTCAAGTGAGAGACCACCAGTAATACTGGTCACATTCTAAGACAGCAATGAATTTACATTAGAAGTTAATAATAAAAAATAAAATTTTAAAATAACAAATATTTGGAATTTTAAAATATAATTAATGAATCAAATAATCAATTATAAAGGAAAATTTATATATAAAAATTTATAAAAGGAAAATTTATAAAGGAAATTTAAGGTGTGGAAATTAAGGTGTGGAAAGGACATAAAACTCTGGTTCTAGAGTAGAAAGGTCCTCCTCAACCTCAGATAGGTGAGGAACCCTATCTTCTGCTTTCATCTTGCCGGGCCCAGCCCCTACTTTGCAGGGACCCCACTTACACATAGATCAGAAGTGCAAGGATGGAGCAACATACCCCTTTCCTGAGCAGATTATGTTGGATCCTGGAGTAGTAGGAAAATTATTGACCCTAGAGTTCAAATCCCTCCACTCGTGTTCAAATTCCAACATCATCACCCAAATTCTGTGAACAAGACAGGTGATTCAAAAACTTTGAGTCCCAAGTTGCTCATTTGTAGAAATGAATTACTAACAGCTATTTCACGAGTTACTAACAGGCTAAAACTATAGCCTCTCTACAATAGAAAATATTAAGAAAGTGTGTAGTAGGCAGGATTTTCTTTCCCAGTGTTTGAATTTCTCAATACTTGGCTAATACTTGACTGTCCTAGCTGCTTGGGTCCTTACCGGTGTGTTTAGTTCATCTGTGTACTGCAAGTTCATTTTGAATTTAAAAAGCTTTGGGAGGTTAGTGATCTAGCCAACCTATGTGTCCTTATTTCCTCCAGCTCTCACTGAGGGAAAAGGTCTCAATCACGTCTATCATCAAAAGATGTGACTACACACAGTCAAAATTTGAAACATAAATACTGAATAGATGAATGAACAAATGGTTTTCAAAAGTGTATTTGTAAGTAGGAACCACTAGTAGATGTTATTAAGAATTCCTTCTCCACCTGGCTGAAATTCAATTTTGAAGATTCATACTCTTTGATCAAAACCCTCCTAAGTTCTTTCACACTCAGATAGAATTGGCAAATAGAATATATTGAGGTTTTCAAAGAAGAAATTTCATTCTTCATGAACGGGTTACTTGATGGATGTTCTCAAAAGTGCCTAAAGTTAGTGAAAATGCATCGTGGCCCCTCTCTCAGTAATACTGCTTTATACAAGATCCTTTCTATTTGATTCTATTAGATTCCAGTTTGTGCCAGATCTTTTAAGTACATTGGTTTAGATCACACTTTCAATCAAGCACCACTGATACTGGGGCCAGAAAATTCTTTGTTGCCAGACAAGTCCTGTGTGGGGTAGGGGAGTTAGCAGCAGCCTTGGCCTCTACCCAATAGGTGCCAAGAGCAATCATCCCTGCCACCCTACAGTGACAGCCAAAATATCTCCAGACATTGCCAAATGTCCCATGAAGGACACAATGGACTCAATTAAGATGTACTCGGTTAGAATGATCATTGCCACAGAATAAATATTACCTTTCTCAAAAGTTGCAAGAGAAGTCAATGATGTGTCACCAGCTCTGGAATCTGCTCTATTGTGGAAATTCATGCTATTCCCAAATCCCATCAGAAAACTCCCAGCCTAAATCAGCAAGTCTGTCCCTCTGTTCTATGATCACATTAAGGGTACCTAATCTTTACCAAAATATTACTTCTGTGATTCAGATTAGACTGGCTGGGGGGGGGGGGAGAGAGAGCGAGACTCACACATAAATGAAGGTATCCTATATGTCCAATTAAGGTATATATATTCTTGAGCTTTGTATTCGTAAGTTTTTATCACATCATCTGTCAACAAAATGGGTTTCTAAAATTTCTCAATTTGGTTATGCTTCTAAAGATAATTTTACACAGTGAGGTAACACATCAATAATCCATAAAGTTACAATATTTTGCCTTGACTCTACCTAACTGCATAATAATATTACAATACAAAGCTATTTTGCAAGCTTGCTAACATACTGCTTTTTTAATTAACCAGACTCTTCCACTCTGTTTTAGGTTTATTTATGATGCCCAAGATATAACTGGAGTTTGATTGTGAGTTATTAAGTTTGTCTGCCACTTAACAAAAAAGATTAACTTATTTACAGGTGTTACAACAAAGACATTTTGCTTTACTTTTTGCTATCTTGTTCCCTTCAAGACACTACTGAATTCTGACTCTTTTTCCCATCCTATCTCTAATGTTTTAAAAGATGCATTTTTTGTTTTTCATTCTAATAGTCATTCAAATTGTTCTATTAGTGTCTATCAGTTTGCATACCAGTTTATCAGTTAATTTATTAAACTTTACATTGTATATTTTGATTTCACAATGCAAGGGGAATATGTTTGCAAAATTGTAATCTATGGAAAATGTTTCCTTTTGTGATTAAATAATATCCTTAACATCCTTAAAAATTCTTTCTACCTTAAAGACTATTTCTCAGCAGTTTCCCATTGATTACTCTCTGCAATTGTCATCTCCCATTACTTTTTAATCTTTTGTGTTCAATCCTTTCTTAACATGATTGTTTATGTAAGAAGACCATTTTAAAATGGCATACAAATAATTTTTAAAAAGGGCTTTAATAAAAGGAAAGAATAAAAATTACTAAGACCATGAAAAAAACTTAAAAACCATATATTACGAGTTTTATCAATTCACATTTACTGTGAGTACTTATTATCAAATGTTCTCCCCTCCCCTTGTCTATGCCCTTTGTAGCCTGTGTATTTTCTCCCGTGAAAGGAGAGGAGAGAGTGTACTTCTGACCCATTCTATCAGGGTTGGTCTTTGGACCTGCTATAAAGTTCCCTGTAAATTAAAAAAGCTGAAAGTGTGAATGATGCACCAAGAAATTATATGTAGTAAATATGTAATTCAATTAAGAGCAATGACAGTACATTGGGCACTATGACAACGAAGATGGAAGATGGACCACATTAGCCCTAGACACAGATCTCAATCGCACGAGAAGTGCTGCTGAAGTATCCATTCATTGCCACTTCCCGCCCCCTACACACAAAGTTCTAGTATTTCCCACTAGGGGGGTTTAACAGTGACCCCTCTCTCTCCTATCCTAAGCTTTTCCCACTTTGCCCACCCATGACATAGCCAAAGGTTGCCCTTGGCCTCTGCTGGCGATAGGAGAGGTCTCTCACCCTCAGGAGCACTGGCACGTGGACAGACAAGATTCTCTCTATACTAAGAAGTGATGATGACTCAACCTGACCTTGACAAAGTCACAGATCACAGAGGAAGCATGTATCTGAAAATATAATTGCAAGGCACTGCTCTCAGTGCTCCCATTTAAGATGTGTTATCATCAACGGAGGCGGCACTCCTCATCCCGCCTGGCAGAAAGCAGCAGAGTTCATAGGGAAGTCACCACCTTAATGCAGTTTTACACAGAGTCTAAGAATTTTCCAGACATATCAGGAGAAGGGAAAAGCATCATAGTACCATAATTTGTTAGTCTTTTTCTTCTATCCAGTGACATGAAATAATAACAGAAAGAGAAAATATCCTATAATGAAAACTACTCTTTATTGAGTGTGTATTAGACGGCAAACACTGAGCTGTTGGTGATCTTGCTGGTGTCTCTCCAGCCACTCTTCACTCATCATCTTCACTTTACCCTGTGTCCCTAGAGTCTGCCTGGCCCTGTGCTTCAATTTGCAGCTGCCAATGAGGAACAAGGGCAGGATGCTGAAAGCAGGGAGGGGGCAGAGGCGACCAGGGCTTCATAAAGCTACTCCCTCCCTGCATGACGCCTGGGCTGGATGGCTCTCTCAGAGATCACTCTCCCCTCCCTCCTTCTCGGCCCAACTGTCATTACTTCAGCACCCGGCATCTCGAACCCCAAGCTTCTACATTATCTGCCTTAATGTCCCTCACCTTATTTACACTTGTGAAAATAGTTCCTTATTAATTCTTTTAAAATTATCCAATTTGAAGCATCCTCTAATGCCATGAACTTGATCATCTTATTTCTCCTAATCCTCCTACAATGCAGCCCAGTAGGCACCTTTATCCCCTTATTCCCATTTGAATTAGGATTTCCTTAGACAATATTTCTAACAACCATTCTTAGTGTTCTAATAGTTGCCACCAACTAGAAAAAGAAATATTTTTATACTATTATGTTATCATTATTAAATTCCAACCTTGAGAAATCACTTTAAATGTGAACTTTGTTAATCCTCCAAACACGTATTTGAGGTAAATTACATTATTCTAATTTTAGGAAGGAAGATGCTGGCTCCAGAAGGTTAAGTAACCTGTTCACAGTCACGTATTGAACATGTAGAGGGATTTAAACTCCTCTCTCTCAGATTTCAAAATCATTGCCATTATCCCCTCTATTGTGCAATGAAAAATAAGTTGTGAGTGGCACTAGATAAAATAAATTCAGTGATTTTTATGCCCCACTTATTCACAAAGGAGATTCTATGTTGTTTTATCTATTTTCCTCAACGGAAATGTGTATTTCATAGGTTGCCCCTTCTAACTTTCAAAATTTTTAAAAATAAAATATACAGTGTATAAAAGCTATAAATATACATATATACATGTTAACAAATGATGGGGAAGCAAAAAAGTCAATTTCACTTCTACCCACAGCCAGGAAGAGACTAACACTGGTACCAGTGTCCTCACCTGTGCTGTGTTACTTGTTGCCCACGCCCAAAGGGAACCATGATTGCAAGTTTATACCAATTATTTACTTATTTTTTAAACACCTTTTTACTGCTTTTGTTTATATCCTTTAGCAAAACACTTCCGCTTTGCATGGTTTTGAAATTTACAGAAATGGCATATTGCTTGCTTTCTTCATGCTTTGTCCTCTTGGTCAATATTACAAATGCAAGATGCATTCATGTCCTTGGGTAAAAAACACCAATTTATTTTCACTGTGGTGCAGAATTTCATTTCTTTAATACATCACAATTCAGTGATTCACTTTACTACCAATGGATATTTGGGTTGTTTCTAGTTTTTGTATTTGCTTGAAATATTACAAGGCCACCAAATTTTTGCATAGATAGTTTAGTGAACATGTACACATTTCTGTGTGTGTGTGTGTGTGTGTGTGTGTGTTAACAGCAGAATTGTTGATCAATAGAGTAATCATATTTAAACACTGCCAAACACATTTGTACAGATACTAACCTTTGCTACATGCTAGCTCCAATTGCTTACAGCCTCACAAATGCTTGGTCCCTTCAGTTTTATTACTGAACACCTTCAGTGTTAATTTTAGATGTTCCAGTGGCTGTGCAGTGCTATTCCACTGTGGTTTTATCCCTGACTACAAATAAGGTTGAACACTTTTTGTTTTTTGGCATTTAAGCTGCTTCTTTGTCAAAATGCCTCTTCAAAGTTTTTGGACTTTGTTCTGTTTCATGCTCTGCCTTTTTCTCACTGACCTACAGAAGTTCTATAGACATTTTGAAGACTTGCCCTTTCCCATTATATGTGTGATATACTCCACTTTTCCCCATTCTTTGCTTGTCTTTTCAGTCTTTTCATGGTGTCTTTGGGTAAATAGATCTCAAATGTTATATAGTTAAATTTATCATTTTCACTCAGGATTAGAGTTTTCAACACCTGTTTTTATACATTCTACTCCCTCTCAATACCACAAATACTTTATTTTTAAGTCTTTTAAAAATTCTTTATATACATGTTTTCTATTAGTCTGGAATTCATTTTCATGTACAGAATGAAGTAGCAAGTCCAAAATCTAAAAATAATCAATACCTTTATCACGTCTCAGAAAATACAAGCATGATAGTGAACACCACTTACTCACCTTCCCACTTATATCCTCTTTTTCCTGCATAATTAGGATTACTATTTTATAGATTTTAAGTTCATTTCCATTTTCCCACATATTTGCCACATTCTTTGCTTTTAATTGCTCTGGCTTTTCAGATCTTACACCTACATTCATCTTTCTTCTACTTCAAATGTATCATTTAGAATCTCCTTTTGTGAGAATCTGGTAGTCACAAATTTCCTCAATCTTTGTTTATTTTAAATGTGTATGTTTGACTTCCACTCATGTAGAATGTTTTCTCTAGATATGGAAGTCCGAGTTTCAGTTCTTTTGTTGAACATTTTGGAGATAACCTTCCTTTATCTTCAGAATCCTGTGATCACTATTGAGAAGCAAGTGAGCCAATTCTTCCTCTGAATGTGGTCAGTCTTATTTTTGCCTTTGTTTTGCTTTACTGTTTCAGTAACATATTTTTAGTTATGGATGTGAACTTGCTTGTCTTTCAACACTTCTGGAAAATTCTCAGCTCTTCTTTGTGCAGATATTCCCTTTTCTTCTATATTTGGGACTCCAGTAAAGTGTCTATTAGAAACCCTCATGGAGGGCCTCCCCGGTGGCGCAGCGGTTAAGCGCTGCGCTGTGGAGCTGTCGGCAGCGGTGACCGAGTTCGACGCCCGGCCGGGGAGAGTCCCACATGGTGCGGCAGACCTCTCCTGCCTCGCCCGCTGCTCCCCTCAGCAGTGTATTTCTGATCTGCCTGTTCTGCTACCCGCTCTGTCTCTGGTGAACCCTCTCGCCGCCCCACAGCTCTGGCTTGTACCCCCAGCTTGGATGTATAAATAAGAAAAAAAAAAGAAACCCTCTTGGAATTCTTATCTCTTAGTCTCTCTTCTGCAAATTTACCTTTTACATTACCCATTATAATATCTGAATAACTTTTCACAATATCCCTTCCAATTTACTAAATCTCACCTGCAATCACCAACTGTTGCTATTTATGTCATTTTAAATGAGATATTTTCTTTTTAATATTTCTAATTTTATTTACTTGAGTAAGCTCTGTAATTTAGTTAATAGTACTATATAAAAGTTAATGTTCTGCTTTTTTTTGTTGTTATTCATACCTTTTACATTATTGCATGTTCCCCGTAGGTTACCCATCACAGGTTCACCCATGAAACCATCACCATAGTCCCTTGTGTGCTTTCCTTCCCCCTTTTGAGCCCTTACCCTCCCCCGCTCCCTGTTGAATGTCTCATTCTTATTTTGTTCCCCTATATTCCCGTTATAAGTGAAACCATTCGATATTTTTCTCTTTCTTTCTGGCTTATTTCACAGAGCATGATAATATTCTGCTTTTGAAGATTGTGCTCTGGTCATGCAAGATGTTAACATTGGGGGGAGCAGGATGAAGGATACACAGAATCTCTATTCAACTCTTACAACTTTTTTAAACTCTTAAAAATTTTTAAAATAAAAAGGTTTTTAAAGCAGTATATCCAACTAGATAGTAATTTGGCATATGTGATTAATGTTCCCCTGAAAATGATAAAAATGTACTGACCCAAAGAAGACAGCAGGTGTTCATTAGAAGTGTGAAATTCTTATTAATAATTCAATTCCATATGCATTCCTGTGTTTGCAATAGGAAGTGGGCACACAGACCAGTTAAAGCTTTCCAAAACTTCTAAAAATTAATAAAAATGAACAATAAAGCCAGGGCATCCCTAGTGGCGCAGCAGTTAAGTGCTGCGTTGTGGAGCTGTCGGCAGCAGCGACTTGAGTTCAACGCCCAGCCAGGGAGAGTCCCACATGGCACGGCAGACCTCTCCTGCCTTGTCAGCTGCTCCCCTCAGCAGTGTATTTCCCTCCATCTACCTGTTCTGCTCCCCACTCTGTCTCTGGTGAACCCTCTCGCCACCCCACACCCCTGGCCTATACCCCAGCTTGTATGCATAAATAAATAAATCTTTAAAAAAAATAAACAATAAAGCCAGAAACTGATTTTTTTACATTTTCCTAGGAAATGTAGACCCAGAACTGCAGCCCTTTCATTTTCTTATTTTCCATTGTTTTTCTACATTTCTCTTTTCCTTTGATTAAAGTATTAAGTATCATTAAATAGAAATTACCAAGAATAACACATTTTGTTCCTAGTAAAAGTTATGCTGAAAGGCTTCTAGCATAAAAATATTATCTCAGAAAGGTGCCAAATGAAGAATAATTAATTTCCCACTGAATCACTGCAAAGGAGGGGGGACGTACCTCTCCTCTACAATATACCACCATCCATCTTTTCTCTCATTTCACTTCCTGTGCTATTATTTCTTTGAATGGTTGGCTCCCTGAATTCAGAACAAAGCAGGGAATAAAGACAGTTCTCGGCCAATCTCAAAGACCAGTACCAATTTAGTGAAAGCTTTCCTTATTTGTTTTCTGGATAATACAGTCCAGAAACCAGACTTCCTCCTCCCATCTCCCTTCTCTAATCGGAGATTTGTCTTTAAAGCTAGCCTGTCCTGCCCTTGGTAGGGCTCATGCTGCTCCAGGATGCTTGTTTGCTGGTGCAGTAGAGGAATGTGGAAAGCTCAGTGGGAGCCTGGAGTAGGAGATCATCATCTGATCAAGCAACCTGAGCGAGCCTTACCTGTTCATACGCAGTCTGTGCACAGGTATACACTTATACTTATTGTATCAGATAGCAGAGTGACTTCATGATGGCTAACTTCCTTTCCACATGCCTCCACTGTGGGCTTTAAATGACAGCAATGGTCCTTTTACACTTTGGGGTATCTAGGCCTCAATTCACCTCAAGGAGCACCCCCACCTGTTCTGCAGACACTTGGGAGCTTGGCAAAGCCAGCTTCTCCACCTTAGAGCCAGCTCTGTGAACCTGAGAGAACCAGCTCATTTCTCTTAATCAAGAGCAATGACTTTCAAAAGAGGCTGATGGCACCAATTGACGAACTAAGTCAAGAGGGAGAAGCTAATCATGAAGGATGTGCCTTGTGTCTGTGTGTTATTTATAGAAACCTCAGCAGACAGGGAGAATAAATTAACATTATTAAGCTAAATCTACCCAGTGATTCTCAATTCTTGTTAGTACAAATTCTCCCTTAACTGATTTCTATATAATTTTATAACAATCTATGCTATATTTATTTGTCGTAAAAACTGTACCCTGAAAGAGTGCTTTCTCACCCTTTATTCCTCTAAAAAAAAAAAGTTTATATAGATTTCCATGGCAAATCACAAAAGGAGGAAAAACAGCACAACCTAAAATGAGGGAGAAAGGGAGTGGGGGGGGGCCGCTGTCAGAAACAGAGAGGAACTGCCTTTTCCTAAGTAAAAGGACTTTGTTACTTTGGAAACAATGTTTCCTTGTAAAGGACTGTTACAACACACTCAATGTAACAAGCTAGAAAAGGTAGATGCTGTTGGGCATAAAGGAAATCATCCCACACCCTTCTAGGTTCCTTTAGGCTGACAGAGTCAAACAAGCATCATGAAGACAGGTGGACAGTGAAAAAGCCAAAACAAGTTTAATAATAACATGTATCCCCCTGTATACCTGGGTGACCTGGCAAATCTGAGTAACTCCTCACATGACTTCAGATGCTATCTTAATTAGCTTAGTTAAGACAAAGGAGGTCAGAAGGGAAGAAAGAAGTGCAGTTTCTCAAAGAAGAAACAGTGAAAAAAAGTATGCAGATTTACACTCTGTCTTCTAATTTGAAAAGAGGTAAGAAGTTTAGGTCTTCCCAGTTAAAGGAGGGAAATGCCCAAAGAGTTTACATACAAGGTCAGTTGTACTGAAGTCCAGATCCAACTGCTGACTCCAACACCTATCTTGAATAATAGCAAATTAGTTTTGTCTTTCAGTCCTCATTTCTCAAATCATAAGCCTATGATACAAAACGTTGTCAATATAATGAACAATTTAGCCCATGGTAAAATGTCCACAATTATCGAATTAATTTAAACATTCTGCTTGCCTGAATCAGGACTGCATTGTTATGCAACGTCTTTGGGGTCTTATTTAATCTCATTTCCTCTTCCATTTTTTACTTTCTTTGATTTTGTTGTTATTTGTTTGTTGCTTTCATTGTACTTACTGAAGAAAACATCTCAATGTGCTATGGAACATAGTCAGTACTTTGGAGATTGCCCACTCTGTGGTCATGCTATATCACATGCAAACAGTGCTTAGATTTAAAATTTTCACTAGAATTGCATTTGACTTTTGTTTTTTGCAAAACTGCTTTATTGGTGGTACTGTATATTTTCATTAGGAGATTTATGCAACCTCGCCTCCTTTCCTTAACATTGCTACAAGCCTACCCTTGCTCAAAGGCATCTGCTCCATAACCAAAAGTAGCCATTACATTGTAGAAAAGTATTTTTCTCTAAATGTCTCCAATATTTCTCCTCTGAAAAAGGTCATAAAACCCTCATTTGAGAGGTGCCCTCCTTAAACCCAGAGGAAAGAAGACAAAGGCACGACCAGAAGAATTCTAAGGAAATGACAAGTTGAAGTTGACCCCAGTTTACAACACTTACCATATAATGCTCTTGCTCCATCACATTTCCACACAACTGTTCACTCCTCTCAAAACTAGCATAAAACAGATCGTTTTTTCAAGTCTTCATTTCCTTATGGAGGCACCCATGTCATGTAAAATTTTATACTAAATAAACATATATACTCCCATTTATCTATTTTTGTCAGTTTAATGTTCATACTCAGCCAGAGACCCTAAGGGAATAGAGGAAAAATTTTTCTTCTCTTAGACTTCTAAGAGGAGAATTTCCCTCATCAATTACTTGGTGAACTAGAGTTCTATCTCAGAAAGAGGGGGCAGAAAGAATGTTGGTTCTTCACCTTTATTTATGAATTTTTTGTATGTTTCCTAGCAACTTCTAAAAATGGTCAGTGCTATTTTATGTTTGAAACAGCATTATGAACATATGAGTTTAGAAATATTTGATATATTGCAATCATTTTTTATTACCCATCTTTGTTCAGCAGGAGACTCTTCATTTGTGATTCTGAGACTTTTGAGAGTCTTTAAAGTTTTCCTGCTACCCTGTCTGAAAAGATGTACTGAACCTAGTATATTTTATGACCCAGAACTGGAATCAACTAAATTTGGTCACTGTTTCTGTGTTCAGAGCTAAGAAACATATATACAAATACACACATACATACACATATGTGTAAATATAATCAAATGTAAGAAATACAAAAGCGATTCATAATGATATTGTCAACTATGAATCACAATTAAAGATATTTTCCTTACTGCATAGATGCATCCCATACGCTCCTGTTTATTATTTTAATATGGAGACAAGGAAAATGTGTGTATACACATGTCTATATTCACTAAAATTACTCATACTGATATTTTCAATACAAATTCAGAACTACAACATTTTTATTTGACCTCATAGACACACAATTATCTTTTTTTCTAAAATGGCATTCCTCATTTGCAACAAAACAGCTTTCATTATTCATCTGCTTTACTCAAAAATACATTCACAGCAGTCTCAGAATAACAGTCCAAACCTAACACTAGCAATTGATTACCAGAAGCAAATGATTTGCAGTTTTATTTGCCCTTTGAGTTAAAGGGGTCCAGACCATGCCACCGTGCCATAAAAATTCTTCTCAGCTGAGGCATTTGAGAATAAGCTTTTTCTCCTAAACTTTCTTATCACGGCTATAGCAGGGTCTCCCAAAGAACTCAAAAGGAAATCTACCATCATAAGTACCTTCTGCTAGAACAACAGGGAAGGTCAAGTCTTACCAATGGAGAACAGAAGGCTAGACCACACCTAAACACAGATTGTCATAAATTATCATAATCTCATCTATTCTCCTAAGGGCCCAATTATCTTTCCTAAAAGTCCGTAAGTACCTTTCTTGCCCTATTAAGAAGTCATTCATTTTTAATAAGTAGTTTTCTTCTTTTTCCCTTCCCCTATTAAGATAGAATATAAATCCCAAATTCTACCACCTTGTTATATTTTTATGAACTCCCATATGTATATGATTAAATTTTGTCTTTTGTCTTATAATCTGTCTTTAATAAATTTAGTTCATGGGCCCCTAAAGAATTAACCTAAGAGCATAGAGGAATTTTTTTTTTCTCCTTGGTAGGGTATATCCTATATCTCACTAGAAATGTTCAGACAAATTATCATGTTATAAATTTTTTCTCTGCGGCTATGCCACCAACTAAAATCACAGATTTATTCAACTCAGTTACTCTTAATATATTTATTTTTATTCAATTTTGCTTATACTTATATAAATACTTTACACATAGATTTTACATTGTTTCAAATTTAAACTATACAATGAGTTACATGTGAAGGTATTTTGTTTCTGAATCCCTAGCCCATTCAACCTATTCCCCATTTTATATATTTTTCAGATTCTTTTACATTCCAAGTCTTATTTATTTTATAATTATGATTTTGTGCTTTTTCATTATTATTAAACTTGTCAGCCATTTACATATCTATGTAACTTTCGGGTCACATTTTTACTCCACCATATGTGCACATGCTTCTCTTACCCTCCACCAAACCCTCCACGCAGAGCAGAGCCCCATCCCTTCCTGGCCCTCTCCTCCCACCCTCCCCATCCCATTGCCTCTGGTAAGCAGCAAATTTTTCATTGGATCTAAGATTTGTTTTAGCTGTATTTTGGCTATTTATATTCCCCAGATAAATGAAACTAGCCAATATTGTTTTTTCATTTTCTGACTTATTTCTCTTAGCATAAACACCTCAGGGTCATCTGTTTTGTCCCACTATTTCACCTTTTTCTAACAACTGAGTAGTATTCCCTCAAACATAGATTCCATAATTTCTCTAACCATTTTCTGTCAGTGGGCACATAGCTTGGTTCATTGATTTGGCAATTGTGGGCACTGCTACAATGAACATAGGTGTACATAAGAAATTTCATATTAGAGTTTTCATATTCTTTGAGTCAATACCTAGTAGAATTATTTCTGGGTCATATGGGATTTCCATTTTATTTTATTAAGATATCTCCACACTGTTTTCCATAGAGGCTACACAAACTTACATTCCCACTAACAGTAATTGAAACTTCCTTTTTCTTCATTTCCTTGCCAACATTTGTTGTTTCCATTCTTATTGATATGGGCCATTCTCACAGGGTGAGGTCATTGTGGTTTGATATGCATTTCCCTTGTAATAAGCGATGTTCAGCAACTTTTCAAGTGCATAAATGTCAGAATACCTTCTTTAGAAAAATGTCTATTCAGGTCTTTTGCTCATTTTTTGATTGGGTTGTCTATTTCTTATTGTTGGATTCTTTAAGTATTATTTTATATTTTGGAAATTAACCCCTTGTCAGATGTGTAATGGGGTTTGATGTGAATCTAAAGGTTATATAAGTACTATACAAATAACATGGAATTTCCTCAAAAAATTAAACAGAATTACTTTTTGACCAGCTAATTCCACTGCTAGGTAAGTTCCTAAGGTAACTAAAAATATATCCAGATACACAAATGTAAACACCACCATTATTCATAATAGTCAAAAAGTTGAAACATTCCAAATATCTATCAGCTGATGACTGGATAAGCAAATGTGGTATATCCATACAATGGAATATTATTCAACCACAAAAGGAATAAAGTAGAGATACATGCTGCAATATGGGAGGACTGTGAAAACATGCTAACTGACACTAGTCACAAAAGACCAAATTTATAAATCTCTTCATATGAAATGTTCAGAACAGGGAAAATTATAGACAAAAAGTAGATTAGTATGGGAAAGGGAAGCCTGGAAGATTATGGTTGAAGATTTTGGAGGTTTTTTTTTTTTTATTTAATAAAAAATATACAAAAATTGACTGTGGCAATAATTACACATATCAATGAATATTCTAAAAACTATTGAATTGTGCACATGAAAATTGTGAATTGTATGCAGTATGTATTATATCTCAGTAAAGCTGCTCCCCCAATAGCATTTTTACTATATTTATGTTTCAGACATTTCAACTTTATATTTTCCCCAAATGCTACCACACTATTTGATTCAAAATTAACATATTTTTACATGTTCATAAAACTTTTACTATATCTTACATGGTCTTACTGAATGCTTAAAACAGCACAATTTCTTTGCTAATAAAGGGCTTCACGGGAACTTAGTTTTCCTGATCAATAGTTTTCTTTATTTGTGATCCTTTGCTATTCCTATATTGCAAGTATTAAATCAAAGTAACCCAGATAGTTTTTCACCTTTATCTGATGAGATTCAGTCCAACATGTAATCAGTTTCTCTGGTGGATTAGCAATCATTTTGCTTTGTACACAAATCTTTGATTTTGTCAAACATTTTTGAGAAAATTCTTTTTTTAATCCAAAGCTGACATTTACCTCAAATAGATAAAAGGCTATAACCAAACATTTCACCATGTTTTGAACTAGCTAAAGATGCTTCTTTCCTATTATTTTACTGGATGCATTATCTTAATCATATCTCATGAAAACCAGGAGCTCTCTATCTTTGTCTTTGAACACAGTAAGTAAGAAGTCACTGGGGGAACCAAAAGAGATGAAACTCCATAGAATGGTTTGGTCGTATTAAAACAAGGAGATATTCAGTTTCTGGCTTTTATTTCATTTTCTCAAGTGACTTTGTAACCATAGAATCTGCCTCTTCCCCAATACACATACACTCCATTTCAAGGCTTATCATATTCAGGCTTTGTAGGTGTAGGTGGCATGATAATCTCTGCACATCCCCTTTTTCCAACAATGGTTTCATACAATTACAGGAAAGCATGAATTTTCAATGAGATAAACTTGGGATTTAAAAAGCAGAAGATGCATGTGGTCTTAGCATGCACTGTGAACTTAATCTTGGCTCTTTCATTGAGACACTCAGTAAAGACAACACAAAAGACAGAACAAGTTTAGGGTACACACACTGTCACAGGCTTCTGAATGTTCTCCTCTATAAAGAACATGGGTTTTGTAGTGATTGGGTTCAGAATCTCCTATATCCTCCTCTAACCTTGCTTTCATTGCTTGAGAACCTGGTTCCTTATATTTTCAGACATGAGTAGGAACAGGCAGGTTGGTAGTGGGCAGGCAAAAAATAGCCAGAGAACCCATCCCTAGAGTTTGTACCCTGTTTCTGCAAACTTACCTCCTTATTTTAACATTTCTACTGTCCTTTCTCAAAGGCATCTGCCCTGCAACCAAAAGTAGTAACTATATTCTGGAAAAATATTTCTCCCTAGGTGTCTCCAATATTTCTAATCTCTTCTTTCAAAGTATTTTTTAGCAGATTAATATGTTCAGAATGGCTGTAGACAAAATAGATGGTCACTAGACATAACATGGTTGCTGATATTTCAGAGAAAGCTCTAGGAAAACAGACATTGACAACTACGAAGTAGATAAGATGACTCCTCCACTATACCCCTCTACAGCTACTACCATTATTTCCAGCACAGAAAAAATGTGACATTTGAAATAAAATATAACACATTCTGGGCATATGCCATCTCTTTAAGAAGCAAATTGTGGATGGGTGGTTAACTATCCTACCACAAGACAGGTCAAGCAATTTGAATAGAGAATCCCTAAAAGTCATATTAGGTCAAATGCCTAATTTCTGTTATGTGTAGATAGAATTTAACTGGAATTCTTTTATTAATACCAGTTTAAAAAAAAAACCTAATGTTCAT
Source organism: Scalopus aquaticus (assembly GCA_004024925.1). NCBI lineage: Eukaryota > Metazoa > Chordata > Mammalia > Eulipotyphla > Talpidae > Scalopus > Scalopus aquaticus. Next base: position 26,072 of record PVIJ01011791.1, read on the forward strand.
TAGTAGACCAAAACATTGTATTCCTATCTATTACTTTAAATAATAAATAAACTAGCTACTACTAACTGAGAATAAAACTTTCATCCTGAAATAATTTGAATTCCAAACATGATTTAAATTTTGGGAATGGATAGGTGAGAAATTATGAAACACAAAAGTTTCTGTCCTTTTTTTCTTGACATATAAATTTTTGCCTACATTTCATACATTATTGCCTAGAGACACATTATGGAAAACCATGAAACTCTCTTACATGAAATTTAACACTTGTAAACAGTATCTTATCCAGAAGGTCACCATCTGTAATTAACATCATTTTTAAAACCCAGAGGAAATGAAATGCTAAATGTGACATTCTTTGGATCATGGCTCCAGTTTATTAGATTGCAGGAAATAAACATTCCATTTTCCATTCATTTTTACTTGTTCTTCTTTTATAGCTTCAAGAGTAGCATATTAGTGGTACTTGATATATGTTGTAACAAAAGTTTCTTTCCTTAATATCTGTGTTTGGAAAGCATGAACTTGCCAGTTTTTTTTTTTTTTTTTTAGATTGATTTATTTATGCACACAAGAGCTGGGGTATAGGCCAGAGGTGTGGGGGAGGGGGATGAGAGGATTCACCAGAGACAGAATAGGCAGATCTATGGAAATACAATGCTGAGGGGAGCAACAGGCAAGACAGGAGAGGTCTGCTGCGCTGTGTAAGTCAGCTCCCTAGGCTAGGGATCGAACTCGTGCTGCAGTGGCTGTTGAAAGCTTCTTCGTGCTGAGACTAGCCCCTTGCGCTTCCAGGGAGGCTTGCCAGTTCTTATGTAAAGGGTGGAAAAGGATGGGTAACAGAAGAATAAATAAAAGGAAAACTACTCTTTTGGTCTAATACGAGACATGTAAAAAGATTAGAAGTGTCTTTCCTGTCCTTACAACTCAAAATAGCTAATCAAACTAAACAGCAATGCCTTTTCTCAGTATCAGGTAGAGATACAGGAGTTTATGTATATACACAAGTTAAAATGAGCACATTAGTCTTTGATCTGTCAGTTCCCTGGGCCTAAAAACTCAACCCAGCAGCACTTAGCACACAGATAATGTAGAACTTGGTTTCTAGAATTGTGTCCTAGCTGAAGGGACCAGTTCTCTTTGGAGAGGCGGCTGAATACAGCGTTGGATCAAAAATACACAAGATGAACCTGGAGCATCATTTCCCTGTCTATGTCCGTGGCTTCCTTTAGGCTTTTGTGCAACTTTAAGGTAGCCTATTAAGTCCAATATCTACACTTCCACAATGAGGTTTCCTCAGAGATGTTTCTGTTGCTTTGAAATCAGCTTCTCCCCAACTACAAGGTGTGCTATTTGTTTGTTTGTTTGTTTTATTTTGTTTTTGGTTTATAAAGGGTGTGTCTGTGCTGGGAATTAGACTTGGTGAAAGCTTAAAAATGTTCTCAGGTTTTTCCTCAGACTTCATCCTCCCTTGAGCATGCACAGTGGCTTTCTAAATGTCCTCATATATGTGGTTGCTTTTAAATGTCCAAATCATTAAATATTTGACTTCCAAAGGAGAAAATGAAAGGAAAAAAACAAGTGCTACTCCTTTAAATCCTCTTGAGGATACTTCAGCCAGTGGGGTTTGAGACAATGGTGGCCAGGCTGTGCCTGAACTTCAGTGGTCAAAAGAGGCAATCAAACTTCCATACTTGGAGGATGGGATAGTGCTCCAGGGAGCACTATCAAGCCCAACATGACTGACTGCCTTGGGGTTGGAAGTAGGAAATGGGTAGAGGCTACCAGAGAAAAGTGAAGGCTGAATGGACCATAATTAACCCAAATCAAGCAGTTAGCTTTCCCCTGGAAGCCACGGCACACACATGAGATTTAATTTTCCACAATAGTTACTTCAGACAATTTCTACCAGAACAATTGTTTCGTAGGTACAGAGACATATTCCCAGTGTTTTCAACTGTCATCTTCACTGATGTCATCCCATGTAAGGTTTCAAACAGGGAAACAGTATGGAGGTTTCTCAAACTATGAAAATAGATCTATCATATCAAATGATCCAGCAGTTCCACTCCTAGTTATCTACCAGAGAACGCAAAAACACTAACTCAGAGGGACACATGCGCCTAGGATCATTGCAGCACTATTTGCAATAGCCAAGTTACAAAATCAACCAGTGTCCAAGGACAGATTAGGAAGATGCAGTATATACACATAACGGGGTACTACTTAGCTATAAAAAATAAAGGTTTGCCATCGGTGACAACATGGATGGAACTAGAAGGTATAATGCTAAGCAAAACAAGTCAGGAGACAAACAAATACAGGATAGTCTCACTTTTATGTAAAACATAGAGGAACAAAACAAAAGGTCAGGCAGAATCAAATAAGAAACCCTATAAAGTTGACTAAAGAATGAGGCTATAAGATGGTGGGAGTGGGGAGAACAGGGTGAGGAGGAGCAGAGTGGGCTGTGGCGGAGGACCGTAGGGTGTCTTGGCACCAGTTGTGCTGATGCTTCTGAGGTGCGACCCTATGCCTCTGGATCCCATTCAGTGTGGTAAAGCGATGGAACCTCAATAAAAACAAGTGATTTTCAACAGTATTAGAATTATTTTAAAAGAAACAGAAAAAAAGAAAATGAAGAGAACCTCTTAATCCATAGACTGTACAGAACAGTCAAGAAGAGATAACCCAATATAAAAATCTCTTTTCTACCCCCCTTCCCATTACTAATTAGGAACAACTAGAATAGAGTAGTGATTTTTTTCTCCCACTTAATTATTTTCCTCATGTTTTGAGGTGGCAGTAGCTTTAAGCACCATTGCCTAGTCACTCTCCGATATTGGCTTTCAACTGGAAATTAATTATCCCTATGCTTTGGCTTGGCGTAATGCACTTCCCTTTTTACTGTGTATATATTCTGAAAGCAGATCCCAGGCAGAGAGACATAGGTGCACAGGTAACAGATTGAATCAATTACTTTCACGTGATGGATTACTTATGCCATGTCCTTGAACAGAGCAGATAATCCATCACCTCATTTTTTAGTGAAGTTCTCATACTCCATCACCTTGAATTGGTGAACATGAATCAGAACGATATTCCTTAAGATTTAATATATTATATCCTCAAAGAGTAGCCTAATGTATTCTCCTACCCAGCTGAGGAAATAATGACCATTCAGATTTGCTACAGAGTGGATTTTATACTGTCTGGTTCTTACAGCCTGAAGGAAAATCGCAGATCTACTAGAGACATTCATAAGTGCAGTGAAGGTGCTGTTTGTCAGATTTGAGTTTTCATTTAAGTCTTGGCTTAAAAACTTGTTCCTCATTCCTCCACTTAGTATATAGTTTGATATATGTGGAGAAGTGAGAACTATGCTTAGCAGAGAAAAAAAAATGAGTTTTAAAAATTGCAAGTCACCACCTAACTTAGTGATTTTTCATACTTTTTATAATGAAAGAAGAGAAAGCAGGGGTAGGGACGGAGTTATATGCAACAGAAGACAACAAAGTAAACATCCACGGGTGAACAGGCGGTGGGTAACTTATGGGGAACACACAATAATGTAAAAGATATGAATAACAAAAATAAATAAAATATTAAAAAAAATAGATAAAATAAACAACGTCAAATGTACAAAGGTTTTCTAAAACATGGTAAAACTCCATATGTATGTGTCCTGAATTATATTGTAAAAATAATATCTTACTGCAAATCATGATCCAAAAATTTGAAATTCACTGATTTTGAGGTCCTGCATAACAATGCAGGGAGGGGGAATTTGAGATGATTAATTCTAAAGTAGCAGGTTATGTATATGTATCACACCTTCATTTTATCACTAATCACATTAGCAATAAGAATAAAATGATACAAATTAGCTTTTACATGAGGTTTATGAAGAGGCTTTGTGAAATATTTAATTTCATTATTCATACCAATGCCTATTTCACATGGAAAGGGTTTGGTTGTTTTCTGTTGCTTTCTAACATATTAATAATGTTTGGGCCTCATCCTATAGATTTGCCTATGACCATGTGCATTTGATAGGTGACACAGGTGAATGCACAGTCAGGACTAAGAACACGGGCACTATGCAAATGGGGTAAGTGAAACAGAATAAATCTCCTTAATGTGAATATTATCTAATGGGGAGCTTACATGGTTTTGCATCCTGTGAGCATAAGATGTTTGATATTATTCGTCAGGGAAGACCTGTCTATTCCAGAAGTCTACGTTGACTAATACAGAGGGTGTGTCACATAATTTGAAACTTAGTTTGGTGGAATATTTATTCAGAGTAGCTGAGACCTTACTTTGGAATAAATGCATAGAATTTACCATGAAGTTTTTGGAATATAAGAGACATGTCATGGCTTTGACAGTCTTTGGTTTTCTCTCTCAGAAACAGCTTCTAGATCTGAGAGACTAGAATAGTCTTATAAAGTTTGTATCTACTTGAGAATGTTTGCCCCCGTTCTTTTTGATTCACACCAACATGTTTCTGGCTTCGTGCTCTAATGTCTTAGTGCAGAGATTTCCTAGACCTTGCTGATTTCAGGATTACACACTGCTGATCCTCTGTCACCTGAACACACTAGTGTTCAGACACTTCAGGGTTGCCATTTCTCTGCCCAGAGACCAGTCCATGCTTTTATGTTCATTGGCCAATGGGATGTTTGAAAGTGTATTTGGTGGAAAGGGTCTTTCTTGCTTGGAGTCTCAACAACAATAAAAAGCAAGTCTTAGTTAAGTACAGATACAGGGGTCACATCAACCTTCTTGCTAGGTGAACTTTGAGATAGTCACTGAAATACCAACCTTTGGATCACTTGGTACTCAAAATTTTATGAGTTGGTACAACACGCCAACGTTTTACAATTTATAAAAAGAAGTCTGGGAAAAAAAGACATCACTGTGGACAACTGGGAAAGGATTTGGACTGGTAGAAGATAAGAGGTAAATACAAATTATAACCATTTCTGACTTCACTTTGAACCACCAAGTTATCGGACACATCTTCTACATACATCACTACAACGTAGGTACCCATTATTCCCAAAGCTAGTGTGACACAGGTGCGAATAATATGTGATATCTCCACTCAAGAAATGTACATTCTGCAAGAAGAGATGAAACCAATGCATACTTATCTAAAATGCAGGGTTGAAAATGATACCCCCGTGAGCTGATCTTCCAGTTGGATACTTGATTTTTTGCACATTACAGTTCCTATAGATGCAAGCAATCCCAAAGAGATAAATCATTTCAGGACATGAAAATAGAAAATATTTTAACTCTTTTTTAAGTGAGACTATTTACTTTAGCTGGAAAGAAAGCAGTTTAGATTTATTTATTTTCCAAATTAGCCAACCTACTGGGAAAATAATTGAAGGAAGACAACATGGTATTTCAAAGCACCTATATTTTTAGGGAATTTATTATTAAAGAGTGGAATTATAAATCCTCAAAGCTTCTTTAGCAAGGACTTTGGTGCACTGAGTCAGTTTCCCAGCAAATACGAAATCACAGTAAAATAGTACTTATTTGAAGCTCTCAGAGTAATCAACCTTGTGTTTTTTACACAGCTGTCATTCTTTTACTTTTTTAGGTACCAGAAAATGTGTGATGTGACTTAAAGTTAAGGAAGTAAATACTAGGCAAGAAACTTGGAAGTCTCCCTTAAGCTGAGTCAGAGACAGACTCCCTAAAAGCCCCTCACTGGAACAAGGTCAGTGTTATGAGAAGGGAAAATGAGAAGTACAATTAGTACCCTAAATCTCTACAGCATACTATTCCGGTGTTAAGATGATTTTAGGGCTAACAATTGAAATCCTCTGAGGGATATCTAGCTCCCACTTTGAAAGTCTCCGAAGTGCCTCTAAGAAAGTACCCAGGACCTTCTTTAAATAGAAAAAAAGAATGTCTAGTTGGTAGAAGAGAGCATCCAGGAGCATCTTAGCTAGTTGGGAGAAATAGGGGTGGAATCAATGAACGGATCCAATAGTATATATGCCTATAGAAAACATTGTTCTACTGGATTTTTAAGATTTTTTCCTAAATTTGATTTTTCATGAGTTTTATTGTGTATACAGCAGGAACCACTGCTTTTTAAAATTCATCTGTAATTTAAAAAAAATTTTGTCACTCTATAGTCAGAAATCCCAGCCCATTGGTAGCCACACAGAAATAGCCTGGGTGTCTTTCAATTTCATAATAACAAAGAGGCCCTTGCTCCTCTATAATAGCCCTCTGGAGTGACTTACTTACAATTTACTTCTCAATTCTATGCATATAACTCACTTCTTGTCCTAATCTGGGTGATCTAATTTTTTTTTTGCAATTTAGGCTAAGTGCTAAATTTACAGTTAATTCAAACTTCTTGTTTAAATACACACATGTAAAATACCTAAAATACACATGAAATGTACATGTGTGAGATAATATACATATGTATGTGTACACATACATATGCACATCATTCTGTATCTACACATCTACATGGCAAAACTCAGCTGTACTTTCCAAATTTCAGTGGAGGTGCTGTTGCAGAAGGCAGCCAAGACAAGGAGATGACCTGTTCACCGGAAGCTGACCCCCTCCCCTATGCCTGAATGTATGTTCCATTCTGCTTGCCTTTCCTGCTCTCAGAAGCTACCCAAGGATATATGCCTGAAAAACACTGTATTGTTTGGACCATCAAGATAGTGCATATGATTAAACCCAGTGAAGCTCGTTCTACCTTATCTCTCTTTCTCCAAACTTCTAGCAGCACTAGGCATTTCCATCTTGACTATATCCTGTGTCCTCTATTGCCTTGACTATATCCTATGTCCCACTCACTGTCATCAGACAAGCTTCTGTACTTGCTGAGCAATTTCCCCTGTGCAGGACCACACTAGAGGCAGAGCTCATCCTGAAGTCTACCGACGCAAAATGCCTACATGACTGCAGGGCAGACACAGCCATCGTGCTTGTCAATTTTATTAGTACAGGTTGCTGTTTTATTACTAGGGGCAAAGTCTAAAGTGCATTTTTAGGTTGAGTTTAATGCTCAGCCCGCACATTTATTCTGGATAATACAGCAGGGAAGAAGGCATTGTTGGTTCTGATATAATTTATGGCTTTAGTTGGTATCTAATTTTTACCATAGAGAAACAATAGCTGAGGTGATTTCTCTGAATAAACAGTTTACCAGGAAACAGCAGTTCTGATTCGATTGCTTGTTAAGGTAATGCTTGATGTAAACACAGGATTGCAATGTTAAATAACCATACTGCTCAGTTGAAAACCATCCATTAAAGTGTGAAGCAGTCCCTACAAAGAAATGAAGCAATGAGTCACAAACTCACAGCTAACACCTAGGGAGACACAAACACAGATATCACCGCCCACTTTTCACTCACACCCACCAATGGAGGATGGTGAGATTTTTCACAAATGCATTGTGGGTGAAAGGGAGTTAGTTTGTTTCTTAGAATTTCTTGGCTGGTTTTGTGCATTCATTTGTTTTCTTTAAGGTACCTTAGAACTTATCCAGAAATGACATGTATCTCCAATCTCCAAACTTATTACTAGTCCTCAAAATATTTTAATGTGCAAGGGTGAGCACCTAAGTTGTTATCGAATATGCTAATATAATGATTTGGGGTAGTTAGGAGAGAGAAAATATGTGGTAAAATGAAATAAGAACAAAATGAAAAAAGAAGTAAATATAATGAAGTGGAAATTGAAAAAAAACTTTAAAGGAATGTCAAAACAAGTCAACAGAAAATGACTTTTGGTAACAAAATTATTTTAACATTTTCCTGGCACTGTTGGAGTGACATTATTAATAGTTATTTAATATTTTTAATTGAGGTGACATTGGTTTAGAATACTGCATAGGATTCAGAGATAGGGAATCACACCGCTTCACTCCAGATATATGTTACCTTATTTAATAAATAGCATTCTGCCTTCTTGCAACTGCAATTTGAATCATGCTTAAAAGTTCTGGGATTCAAATAGCATGATGGGCTCTTTCCATTCCCCATTTCCATCACCCTCAGACAAGGAAAAAGTCTGTCCTTCCATGCTAGACCACAGTCATGAGCTGTTTTGAAAACCTGTATCTATAGTAACTGGTTGTTACCAGTTGAATTGTGGTTACTATCCTAATTCATATGTCTTAACCCCCAATTCTTCAGAATGTGACTGAGCTTATTTGGAACAGAGTATATAGAGAGGTAAACAAATTAAAATGAGGTCACTAGGGTGGGCTCTTACCCTAGTAGACAAATATGAGCATTGGGAGAGGGCTATGTAAAGAAGAACACAGACACAGGTGATGATTCTACATGCCAAGATTGCCAAGAATCCAGCAGTAGCCAAGCAAGAAGCATGGAACAGATTTTGTCTCACCAGAAACTGGTTCCAAAGACCTTGAACTTGATACCATCCAGATCTGTGTCATTCCAGAAATATGAGACAATCAATTTCTACTGTCTAAGGCACCCAATTTGTGGCACCTTGCTAGAGGAGTACCAGCAAGCTGATACCCCTGTCTTACTCCACTTATATCTTCCAGCCATCACCTACCACAAAGATGGGTTAAATACTTCTGGACTTAAAGTTCAGGGGCCTCCCTGGTGGCGCAGCAGTTAAGCGCTGCGCTGTGGAGCTGTCGGCAGCGGTGAGGCAAGTTCGACGCCCGGCCAGGGAAATTCCCACATGGTGCGGCAGACCTCTCCTGCCTTGCTCGCTGCTCCCTTCAGCAGTGTATTTCCTTCGATCTACCTGTGCTGCTCCCCACTCTGTCTCTGGTGAACCCTCTCATCACCCCACGCCTCTGACCTGTACCCCAGCTTGTATGCATAAATAAATAAAATCTTTAAAAAAAATAAAGTTCATTGTGAGAAAAAAAAGGTATTAAGAGATACAGAGGGCCCCCATTTAGCAGCATCCCAGTAGATCTTGACATTCCAGAGAGAAACTATGAAACTGCTTGAAATGTTATCAACCTGACACAGGAAAAAGCGCATGACACTAGCCAGATGAGCTCTCGGGGGAAATCAGTTTGACGCCTTCTGAACCAAGAAAGCACCACAGATTGTCATCAAGACCCAAAATATGATCCAAAGTCTCTAGCACCCCTTCACATTGCCCTCCTCCTGTCATAATCCCGGTGTGACATGCCACGGTGTCCCTGACCCATAGACCAACATTTTTGCAGTGGTAAATTTTATGCTACACCTGCCCACAGAGATGGAAGAAATATATAACCAAATAGCCATATGGTTTGCAGACTAACTGCTCAAGAGTGCTAATCTATCTTGATTCGGAGCCATAAAGCTACGGATCCCAAAACTTCAACACAGCGCATCACGCCGCATTCTGAAAAATTATGCTTTTTGCTGCTTTTTATACTTGCAGCAATCAGAGGATATCTACCTCTGTCCCTGAAGGAAGTTGCTGTCTCTCATGATAGTGGAATGAGGTAAAAGAATTATCTTAGATGTGAGAAATTTGATAATTATATATAATTACTCCCAAGAATAAAAGTTACTGTTTATTTATCACGTACTATGTTAGTCATCGAGCTTCGCATACATTGTTTCATTTAGTCCTCATAAAGCCAGAATATATTTTTTCTCGGCTACTCTAATTTTGATGTAAGAATTATATTTGAAATACATGAATGGTTCAGTAAGTTTTATTTTCAGAATGTTAAAAGAATAATTAAATACTACATTATTTTCAGATAGGTGCATATATTTATAAGCAATCTAACTAACAGGCCTACCTTATCTCTTCACCTAGCCACCTAATATTTCCTACTACTCTCTGAGAGGAACTTTAGTATTTCTCAACAGCTGGCTTAACCAGTGGATATCATCTGCTGAGTGATACGTTAAGATGAATAATTCATAAGGTTGCCTGTAAAAGTATACCCTATGCCTGTAAAACCTGATCATAAACTTAGGACTTTTCTAATTAAATGCTGTGATAAATCAGTGGGAGGTGTGTTCAGCAAGCAAAATTTTTCATAAGAATTTATAGAAAATATTGCTTAGTAGTAGAATAGCAATGTTCACCAATATTCCTATCTAGGGGAAATTACACAGTTTATATAATAAATTATACAGTTTATGTAATAAAGTATACTTCAAAATAGATTAAAATAAAAAATGTTACCTTTTATAAGCATTTGCTGTAAGACAAAGTTAAATCTGTAATGATTCTTCTATTATTTTAATTGAGCCAATAAGGGCTCCCAGACATTAAGCAACTTGCTAATGTAACAAACCTCTAATGGGGTTATTAAAAGCCTACATTTAATACAAGCTGTAATTATTTCCAAGGACTTCAGAGATATGGAGGACCTTCAAGGATTCCTTGAGGTGGCAAGATAGAGACCTCACTAAGTACCAGCAATTGAATGACCCTACTTTGGATACTCTTAAACTAGAAATATGATACTAAAGTACTCAATTATGTCGCCAAATCTGGTTATAAAGAATAGTCTGAGAAAATGATTGTATCTTAAGGTTTTTTGACTGTCATAATTTCTGTGCCCACCTGCACCACAGCTATCATTTCTCCACATTCTTATGAATTAGTGTGGAAATTCTGGACTGTGAATAAAAGTCTGAAGAAACCATAACTAGGAAGTGAGGAGCACTAATGACCAGGAAACAAAACTATACCCAGCAGATATTTTAGATCTAAAGGATACACAGAAGCTGGAGCTAATGGTGGACGGTGACACTGATGAGGAGGAGTGGAGAAGGGTGAGGGAAGTTATATCACATAGGGAGTAAGGACATGTTGGGGGGAGGTGATGGAAATGTGACTTGACTGTGATGGTGCTTTCAAGGCTGTACATATATGTAAAAACATAAAATAGTACACCTTTTGGCAAATTATACAGCAATCATAGCTCAAAATCCTTTAAAATACCTGGCATTACCTATTGATATTAAACTGAACCCAAGCAGCTTTGGACCCAGCAACTTCACTCCGAGGTGAAAATACAGTAGAAAAGCGTACATATTTTCAAGGAAACAACACAAAACAAGTTTTAATGAAACATTATTTATAACAGTTAATTTACCTAGTTAAAAGGTTAATATCCATCAATAACAGATGGATATATTTTATGTTCAGATAATGCAAAAGAAACAACAGCTACATGCTTTGATGTAAATGGGTCTGACAACCTGTTACGGAGTAAAAGAAGCCCCTTTGTAATTGTATACAAAGTCATTTCATGTCTGCAAAATAGAAGGTGAGAGTAGATATTGTAGGGCATTCTAGGGTGTCAGTGATCAGAATGGAGATCCTTGGTGGTGGAGGAGATGGAGGAGCCCAAAGAGAGCACTCTGATTGATGATGGTGTTTTCTAATTCTCGACCTGGACTGTGGGCGCAAGGTTTTGCCCAATTTATAAAATTTCATTGAACTGCGCATTTTGTGAGCACTTTTCTGTATGTATGCTATTCTTATTACAGAAGTGTAAAAATTGTACATAAATGAAATGATCACTGTAGGGAAAAAAATGTGAATCAAAATCAAAACTGCCTGTAGCTCTTAATGCTCCTAAGAGAGATGTATACTGCATACCCATACCAGTTCCTTCTCTGCAAAAAGAAAAACAGATCATTCAAAGCCCTTTGCCTTTGATAGCCCTTCACCACACAAAGCACATTCATGAGCATTCTATATTCAAAGATAGGCTCAAAGTTAGGAAGAGTGAAAAGATAAATTACCATGTAAAAGGAAGCGAGCAAAGTTAAGTCAGATGAGAGAGACAAAATGTTGGAAACTCTAATCCGTATAAATATTTATATTTGTTTGTTCAGTCCCTATCCTGCGTGGCTTCCTGGCACACTGGCTTTGGTCTTGGTCATGAGCTATAAGGTGACCTCAGCACCCAAGCAGAAAGTTTAACAAGTGCATGGTACATCTTAGCTGGGGACCTCCTGTTCTTAACCAGCTACCAAGAGGAACACGTGTCCCAGAGATGACTATTTCTTCTGCCTAAGTCCTTTGCAAGAAGAAGCGAATCATCAAGCAAATGGACCAAGTTTTGCCAAGCTCCTTAGTGTCCCAGCAGACCATCAACTCTCAAATAATGTGAGAAAGAAAGAGCAATTTTGGATGCCACTAGGTTTGGGGGGATGTTAGATATAAAGAACTCATAGAACAGTACAACTAGCAGAGGAATATCTCTACTTTTATCTCTGACCTTAAGTAACAAACTTGAAAGGAAACCAAAGAAAAGAGCTACTAATAAATGTCTCTGTTCTATGTAATACCCAGATGAAAATGGGTCATTGAGACTTTGGTGAAGAAACACAACAGAAACAGCAAGAAAAAAATAAAAGAGAAATCAAATAAGAATCATTATCTATTTAGAGAGGACGTTCTTTGAAAAAAAATCAATCAGAAGAACTTCTGGAGAGGAAATGGTTTAGTGCCTTTAATGTTTGACCTTAACCAGACCTCCTGGCAAATTAGTCTACTACTCTAATTGGGTTTAGTAACAGAGAACATAGCTTTAAAAAGTTTTTACAAATGTGTTCCAAATAGCTTATTATAAATAAACTAGGAATTTATGGAGTTGCAGACCATGGTTAGGTGATGAATAGAAAACAGGCATCACAGTTTTCTCTCCACATAACTAAAGACGAATGAATATTGAGAAGCCTTAAACACAGACAAATTCCCCTGAAAGCAATGTTCCTTGCATGTTGTTAAGTGCTGTCTGCTAAATGAGAAGCCAAATCTGGACCTGGGGAAAGAGACATTTACAGAAGCTGTGTCAGGCGGTCCCTCTAGAGAAGGTTATGTTTATACTGCTTTCTTGCTTTATTTACTTTGTAGTTAGTAAAGTTTGTTGTGGATAAAATATTTAAATCACATGAGTCTGTTTTGCCATCTAACTCATGCAGCGATGCACCAATTATAACGTGGGATGACTGCCTGTCCTGTGTAGCAGGCACTCCACTGTCGTTGGGTGGACTGCCAATATTGTCGAGGAGACAAATGTTAGGATCTGAATGTTTGGATCCTAAAATTCATGTGTCAAAACTCTAATTCCCAATGTGATGGTGTTAGGAAGTGGGACCTTTGGGAGGTCATTAGTCATGAGGGCAAGGATTGGGATTAGCGCCCACTCAGGAGACTGCCTAGAGCTCCTCACACCACCCCAGGGCACAGGGGGCCAGTCTGCGAGCTATAAGATGGTTCTCACAGAACTCTACCACCTGACATCCCCTCTTCAACTTCCAGCACTGTGAGCAATAAATTTGTGTTGTTTATAACCATCTAATCTATGCTATTTTGTTACAGCCAGGCAAACTAAATCAACAGGAAAACAATTCCAGCCTTGTGCTGTGACAGAAACTAGCATATGGTACAAGGGAAAGGATTTACTTAATCCTGCATCTGCTTAATTTTTTTTGATCATTAGTTCCTCTCACAGTCTTGTGGCTAATGAATAATTTGGTCAATTAACATTTATTTAATTGCATTACTTTTCTTAGTTTGTAAACTCTCAGAAGGAAAGCATTTTGACTATTTACTTCTCTTTGAATACTGCTAAATTCTTTGGTAGACCCACCCATTTCAATTAAGCACTGAATAAAGTGCTTCATAAAGAAAAGAAAATGTGATAAATATAGAAATCATTTAAATATTCATTTTGTGAGGATGTGAATAATTTGTTTTTCTACAAAATTGAATGCCTTTGGCACAAAGTAGACAGAAATAATATTTGTTTCTGTACATTTTTATGTATGCTACATGATCCAACAATATTTCTTCCAACATAATCCTACCTTATATCCTTCTACAAGGCTTTTTAAAAAATGTATAATTATCTCCAGGGATGGGTGGTTTGATTACATGAGAGGCTGTACTTTATAGCTTCTGGGGAAAAAGATACTTAAATATGAATAGTTTATATTTTCCATTAGAGAAATTGTACTTCATGTCTATCTAATGCTGCAAATATGCCATGGTCAAATTCCAGTAGTATAATGTAAGATATTAGAAGAGTGGAGGTGGACACAGACACCTAATTGCATTTCTGGGAACTAATATTTGGACTCTGAAGATGAGGATGTCTTCTGTCAAATGTTGGCAAATGTGACTGTCATTTAGGTAGACACTGAGAGTAAACCTCTACTTTTGGAAAAAGTCTAAATGGAATCTCTCTCCTCTTGTTCTGTTCATGATTATGGCACCTGCTCATCACCTACATCATAAAAGTAGAGTGTTTTAAGAAGCTACAATTAGGAGTGATGTGGAATGGTTCTCCTGGACAGTGAGACTTGACATTGACATTACTATAGATTTCTACTGACTAGACATTATGGTCTTTTCCTTTTTTGGTTTGGTTTTTTTTTTTTTATGAGACTCTGAGATTCAGCTATTTCTTACCAACAACACAGTATGTCCTCTAATTGTACCTGCACCAACATTCTAAGATTTCTGCAGAAAAGAATGAGGTGCAAATATTAATGAGAAATCTTAGTGATCTAGTCATGCAATAGAATATTATTCAACAATAAAAAGAAATGAAGAACTAGTACACTGATGAGTCTCAAAGATGCTAAGTAAGAAAAATCCAGCACAAAAGGCCATATATTATAAGATTCCATTTATATGAAATGACCAAAATAAATAAACCTAGAAAGACAAAGTAGATTGATGTTTACTGGGGGGAGGGGAAGCAGAGGAATGGGTGGATGGGAAATGCTTATTATTAAGCACTAGGTTTCTTCCTGAAATGATGAAATATTCTAAAACAGATGGTTGTACAATTCTGTGACTATACTAAAAGCCATGCAATTGTACACTTTAGGCAACTTTTGTAAGTTATATTGAAATAAATATTTTTTAAAAGTTCAGTTATGGTTAGTTTAAGAGTATACTTAAATGGGCAGCACACATCTCACCAGGAGCCTCTTCTCAGTCAGAGGTGAGCTGGGCACTCTCGCGGAGCCAGGCACCATCCTCCCATGCCTGGTCTGGGATCTTCCTGGGTCCACCCAGCATCACATTAAGCCACAACACCATTAGAAGGTCTGTGGTGACAGGGAAAGTGCAGCACGTGCCTCGCCAGGAGCCTCTTCTCAGTCAGAGGTGAGCTGAGCATCCACAGATCAGGGCACCATCCTCCCGTGCCCCGTCCATTATCTGCCTGGGTCCACCCAGCACCACATTAAACCATGTCGCCATTAGAAGGTCTGTGGAACCATCTTCTGAAGCCCCCTCCATCCCCTTTGGGAACTGAGACAAGAGAGAGGGAAGTCTCTGCATTGTAAGGTGAGGGGAAAAGTGTGTTCCTGGCTGACGGTTGAGCCAGTGATTGTATTCTTTGCTTTATCCTGATCTTCTTAGTCATTCCTCCAACAAATGCCAACCAAGAATACTTTATCCCGCAAGAATACAATCCCAATGAGTCACTGAGGAAAGGAACAGATACAGGGGACACCCACCAGTGAGAGCAACCCCAGAAACAGGGGAAATTCACCCTGGCCCCCCGCACCACTTCCTGAAGACCCTGCCCTCCCCTCTGGAAGCTGGGACAAAGGAAGGAAGTTTCTGCACTATAAGGTGAGGGGGAAATTAGTCCTGGATGTCGACTATCCCCACACACCACTGAGGAAGAGATCAGATATGAAGAACCCTGCCAGCAAGAGTAACTCCGGAAACAGGAAGAGTCCGCTCCGGCCCCTGCTCCAACTTCTGAAGCCACCTCTCTCCCCTCTGGGAGCTGAGACAAGAGAGAAGGAAGTCTCTGTGCTATAAGGTGAGGGGGAAAATGCGTCCCTGGCTGACAGTTGTCCCTGCGATCCACTGAGGAAAGGAACAGATACAAGGGACCCCCCAGTGAGAGTAACCCCAGAAATGGGGAGTTCACCCAACCCCTGCGCTATCTTCTGAAACCCCTGCTCTCCCCTCCCCGACCTGAGATGAAAAAGGGAAGTCTCTACACTATAAGGTGAGGGGGAAGTGCGTTCCTAGCCAACGATAGTCCCTGAGAGTTGCTGAGGAAAGAAACAAACACAGGGAACCCCACCAGCAAGAGTAACCCTGGAAAAAGGGAGAATTAATCCCCCCACACCATCTTGTGAAGCCCTTGCCCTCCCCTCTGGGAGCTGAGACAGAGAGGAATTTTCTGCAGTGTAAGTCCAGAGTAACAATGCCAGGTTAGAATTGGCCACCAGTTCCTGACATACCAGTAGGAACACACCAAAGAGATGCAGTCCAATACCAGTGACACAGTGGCCCAAAGCCTAGAACAAATCAGGAAACAAACAACAGGAAGAAGGAAAAATACAATTAACCAAATAAACCCTCAAGGGAAGATCACACCAAAAAAAAAAAAAAAAAAAAAATCAGCTACCAGAACCCAACAATGATGACATGGAAGAACTACAACACCTACCAGACAGGGAATTTAAAAGTGTCATGATTAGAAAACATGAAGACGAAAAGGAAAAGAGGGAGATGAGAAATATAATTAGGGAATTGAAGAATGAAATTGAGTCCCAAAAGAAAGAAATGAGGGAAATGCACAACATTAAAGGATTCTTGTAAGAGCTAAAGAACTCAAAGAAAAGCAACAAAAGCAGAATCAATGAAATGGAAGACCGAATCAGTACTCTCGAAGATAAAGACATAAAAAGAACAAATAAAGAGAAGGAAAAAGAAGCACGAGGGAAAAGAATGAGGAAAGACTTCGAGAACTCTCTGACAATATGAGTAAAGGAAAGATAAGAGTCATAGGAATCCCTGAAGATGAGGAGAAGGACCAAGGAACTGAGGAACTGTTCAAGCAGATAATCAAGGAGAACTTGCCAAACACAAGGAAAGACATAAAAATGACATGCAAGAAGCTAGAAGAACACCATGCTATCATAATGAAAGGAAACCCACAGCAAGACATATAATAGCTAAGATCCCGGGAGTGCAAAACAAAGAAAAAATAATGAAGCTAAAAAGAGGGAAGAAACAGCTAACCTATAAAGGAAAACCAATCAGGCTGACATCAGACTTCTCTGAAGAAAAACTACGGTCAAGAAGAGAATGGGCTGACATAATCAAAAAACTCCAAATCAACAAATGCCAACCAAGAATACTTTATCCCACAAACCTCTCCTTCTTCTATGAAGAAAAAATAAGGACCTTCTCAGACAAACAGAATCTCCAGAAATTCATTACTACTAAACCCCCACTCCAAAAAATACTCCAAGAAGTTAAAGCCCAAACCAGCAGAGGAATGACTAAGAAGATCAGGCTAAAGCAAAGAATACAATCACAGAAAAGATAAACAAAATGGCAAAAAGAGACTCCAACGTGTCAATATTAACCCTAAATGTAAATGGTCTAAACTCACCAATAAAAAGACACAGAGTACTAGGCTGGATTACAAAACAAAATCCAACTTTCTGCTGCCTCCAGGAAACACATTTAACTACAAAAGATAAGCATAGACTGGAAATAAAAGGTTGGAAAACAATCCTACAAGCAAATGGACCAAAAAAGAAGGCAGGAACAACAATACTTATATCAGATGAAATAGACTTCAAACTAAAAAAGGTAAAAAGAGACATAGATGGACACTACATAATGATTAAGGGGACAACGCATCAGGAAGATATAACACTCATAAACATATATGCACCAAATGAAGGAACACCAAAATATATAAGACAATTATTATCAACTCTGAAAACAGACATTAGAGAGAATACATATATAGGAGGAGACTTCAACACTGCACTGTCACCAATGGAAAGATCAACAAAACAAAAAATAAAAAGGACATTAGAGTCCTAAACAAAGACCTAGACCTCATGGACTTAACAGACATCTACAGGACGCTGCACCCAAAACTATCCGAGCACACATTTTTCTCAAGTGCACACATCATTGTCCAGAATTGATCACATATTGGGCCATAAGACAAACATCAACAGATTCATCAAGATCAAAATCATCCCAGGTATTTTCTCTGATCATTAAAAGCATTAAACTAGAAATAAGTCATGAAAAGAAAACAAGGAACCTACCGTCTGCATGGAGATTGAAATCCACATTACTGGAAAAATGCTGGGTTAATGAGGAGATCTAAGAAGAAATGAAAAAATACTTTGAATTGAGTGACAATGAGGACACCACTTTCCAGAATGTATGGGACACAGCAAAATCAGTAATAAGAGGAAACTATATAGCAATATAGGCCCACATCAAGAAACAAGAAACTACTAAAAGAAACAACTTAGTATCTCATCTCAAATAATTAGAAAAAGAACAACAAAAAAAAAAAACCCAAAAGCTATTAGAAGTAAGGAAATAATTAAAATCAAAGCAGAAATTATTGAGATAGAAACCAAAAAATCAATACAAAAGATCAATAAAACCAAAAGCTGGTTCTTTGAAAAAATTACCAAAATAGACAAACCTTAGCCAGATTCACAAAGAAAAAACAGGAGAAAACACAAATAGGATCATAAATGAAAAAGGAGAAATTACAATAGACTCAAGAGAAATCAAAAGAATAGTCAGAGATTACTATTAATATCTATATGGAAACAAATTCAACAATCTGGAAGAGATGGACAAATTCCTAGAATGATATAATCACCCAAAACTAGATAAAGAAGACAGAGAGCACCTAAACAGGCCAATCACAAGCAGTGAAATAGAAACAGTAATTAAAACACTCCCCCAAAACAAAAGCCCAGGACCAGACAGATTCACAAGTGAATTCTACCGAACGTTCAGAAATGAACTAGTGCCTATCTTACACACTCATTCAAAAAATTGAAAAGGAAGGAATACTACCAAAGACATTCTATGAAGCGAACATCACATTGATACCAAAACCGAGCAAAGACAGCACAAAAGAAGAAAACTACAGGCCAACACCGCTAAGGAACACTGATGCAAAAATCCTCAATAAAATTTTAGCTAATAGAATTCGACAATGCATCAAAAAGATAATTCACCACGACCAAGTGGGATTTATTCCAGGGGCACAAGAATGGTTCAATATCAGAAAATCAATTACTGTAATCCAACACATCAACAAAAAGAAAAATAAAAACCATACGATCATATCAATAGATGCTGAGAAAGCATTTGACCAAGTCCAACAGCCATTTATGATGAAAGTCCTCGAAAATCTAGGGATAGAAGGAACATACCTCAACATGATAAAGACCATATATGACAAACCTACAGCCTGTATCATTCTCAACAGCAAAAAGCAGAAAGCCTTTCCCCTGAAATCTGGAACAAGACAAGGATGTCCATTGTCACCACTGCTTTTCAATATAATATTGGAAGTCCCAGCCAGAGCAATAAGACAAGAGAAAGGCATAAAAGGAATCCAAATAAGGAAAGATGTAAAGTTATTACTATTTGCAGATGACATGATAATATACACAGATAACCCTAAAAACTCCACAGAAAAACTAATCAAAATAATCAATTTAGTAAAGTAGCAGGATACAAAATCAACACACAAAAATCAGTAGCCTTTCTATATGCAAACAATCAATCCGAAGAAGAGGAAATCAGGAAAACCACCCCTTTTAAAATTGAAATTTTAAAAAAAATCAAATACCTGGGAATAAACCTAACAAAAGAAATGAAGGATCTATACAAAGAAAACTATAAAACATTATTACAAGAAATAGAAGACACAAAGAAATGGAAA
This sequence comes from Scalopus aquaticus, assembly GCA_004024925.1. NCBI lineage: Eukaryota > Metazoa > Chordata > Mammalia > Eulipotyphla > Talpidae > Scalopus > Scalopus aquaticus. The sequence continues at coordinate 45,798 of PVIJ01011791.1, forward strand.
GACATGCCCTGCTCATGGATAGGAAGAATTAACATTATCAAAATGGCCATAATACCTAAAGCAATTTACAGATTCAACGCTATTCCAATAAAAACCTCAATGACATTCTTCAAAGAGATTGAACGAATATTGATGAAGTTCATATGGAATCACAAAAAAACTCAAATAGCCAAAGCTCTCCTGACCAAAAAGGAGAATGAAGGTATCACCCTCCCAGACTTCAAATTATACTAACAAAGCCATGATAATTAAAACTGCATGGTACTGGAGCAAAAATAGACACACAGATCAATGGACTTAAATAGAGAACCCAGAAATCAACCCACAAATATAGAGACAATTAATCTTTGATAAGGGTGCAAAGAATATGCAATGGAACAAGGACAGTTTGTTCAACAAATGGTGCTGGGAAAACTGGACGACTACATGCAGATAAATGAAGCTAGACTGCTACCTCACACCATGCACGAAAACCATTCAAAATGGATTAGAGACATAAGAACTGAAACCATGAAATTTATAGAAGAAAACATAGGCAAAACAATACATGACATACATCTTACTAACATTTTTAAGGACACTCCCCCCAAAGCAAAGATAGTGAAGGAAAAGATAAACAGCTGGGATTACATCAAACCAAAAAGCTTCTGTACAGCAAATAGACATCAACCAAAACAAAGAAACAGCCTATTGACTGGGGAAAAATTTTGCGCCCCATACAACAGACAAGGGGCTGATCACAAAAATCTACAAAGAACTCACACGAATCAACAAAAACAAAGCAAAAAATCCAGTCAAAAAATGGGCAGAAGAAATAAAAGACACTTCTCCAAAGAAGAGCAAATGGCCAATGGACACATGAAAAAAATGTTCAAAATCCCTCATAATTAGGGGAATGCAAATAAAAACCATGAGGTACCACCTTACATCAGCAAGAATGGCACGTATTAAAAAAACAAATGTTGGCGAGGGTGTGGAGGAAAAGGAATCCTCCTACACTGCTGGTGGGAATGCAAAGTGGTCCAACCACTATGGAAAGCTGTATGGCGGTTCCTCAAATTGCTGAAAATGGAGCTTCCATATCACCCAGTAATACCACTTCTGGGAATCTACCCAAAGGACACAAAAACATTAATCCAAAAAGATACATGCAACTGTATGTTTATTGCAGCATTATTCACAATAGCTAAGATATGGAAACAAGCCAGATGTCCAAAAATGGATGACTGGATTAAGAAGATGTGGTACATATCCACAATGGAATACTATACAGCATTCAAAAAAGATAAACACATGCAGTTCACAGCAACATGGATGGAGCTAGAAGGGGTCATGCTCAGCGAAATAAGCCAGAAAGAAAGAGAAAAATATCAAATGGTTTCACTTATAACAGGAATATAGGAGAATCAAATAAGAAAGAGACATTCAGCAAGGGAGGGGGAGAGAAAGGGCCCAAAATGGGGGAGAAAAGAGCACAAGGGACTATGGTGATGGTTCATGGGTGAACTGGTGGTGGGTAATCTATGGGGAATACACAATAATGCAAAAGATGAATAAAAATTTTTTAAAAATAATCATAAAAATTTTTTAAAAGATGTACATTATTAAATGTATAAAATTTAATAATGATTTTTGTAACTATATAGTAATATATGTTAATTAGACTTATGATGATCATTTTACAATGTTTACAAATATTGTGTTGTAGACCTGATATTAATATGTTATATGTCAATTATAACTCAATTTAAAATAGTGTCTTATACCAGAATATTGCTTGGATATTCACTATAATCTCCCTATAACACTCTAAAAGTCACCTGCGGAGCTTCTAGTCTTAACATTTTCATTAGGGCAGACTTCATGTCTTATACTGTTAGGAACTCAAATGTTGAATTTTTCACTGTCTCCTCATATGGTGAAAGAGGAGAGGAATCTCTTTGGATCTCATTTATAAGGGCACTTATCCCATCCATAAGGATTCCATGATCTAATCAGCCCTCAAGTTCCCATTTTCTAAAACCATCACTAGGACTTCATATTTCAACAAATATTGAGGGGACACAAACATTCAGTCTATAGTAATTACCTTGTATATTTTTCTTTATCTTTAATAGGTTAGTAAAAAAATAAAGTTAGCCATTGGAATAGACTTTTCCCCCATTTTCCTCTGTATCTCATATCTGAGTGCCTCAAATTACATAGCTCTTTAATTTTTACTGAGATAAAATTCACATCACATAAAAAATTCACCATTCGAAGTATATTAAAGGAAACCATTCAGTGGCTTTGGCATACCCGCATTGTTATGTTATGTTTAATTTCCAGGACATTCTTTCACAGAAAAATAAACCTTGTTCCCATGAAGCTGTCACTCCTCATTCTCCATTCTTGCTGCCCTTCTCCCAACTATTAAACTATTAAAAAATGTTTCTATGGATTTACCTATTCTGCACATCTCACATGAAAAGACTCATAAAATATGAAATCTTTTCCTGCCCAAATTTGTTTAATTTGCTACTAAAAAATAATTTTTCTAGAAAAATTGCTACATTGAGCTTTAGTATTCAGATGTGTTTGGGTTGGTAGGTAAAGCGCAAAGGCTTTAGCATACAACGGTTGCTCAGTCTGCACCCGACACCACGCTGAACACATTGACAGGGGTTATTTTGTTCATTCACCCAACAGGCTCTAAGAAACCCTCATCTCAATTTTCAAATAAAAACCAGAACTAATTAAAATTTACAAAATTAGCACAATATGAATTTTTAACTTAAAAATTACTAATATTTAAATGTTACCTATTGTAGAATTTGAAGACAGTGTAGATCGAAAACACAGCACTCTTATCACCTACAATTTTTTTCAGCATTGATACTAAAAGAAACATAATTTGGGCCTCCCTGGTGGCGCAGCGGATTGAGCGCAGCACTATGAAGCTATTCAGAGCCACTGCAGCATGAGTTCGATCCCCGGCCAGGGAGATTCCCACATGGCTCAGTAGACCTCTCCTGCCTCGCCTGCTGCTCCCGTCAGCAGTGTACTTCAGTCCATCTGCCTATTCTGCTCCCCACTCTGTCTCTGGTGAATCCTCTCATGCCCCACACCTCTGGCCTATACCCCAGCTTCTACGCATAAATAAACAAACATTTTTTAAAAAATTTTAAGGAATCTAATTGGCTCCATTTAAAAAAAAAAAAGCATAATTTGACTGTTCCAAGAAGGGGGGTCTGTTTGTTTTTCCACCAAATTTACAACAGTATACTGACACAGCCTTTTCTCCTTTAAAGTCAAAGCAACCCTTAGCTATCAAAACTGCTGCTGTGCTATGTGTTTTCTTTGTCAAAGATGTATGAATTAGTAAATAAGCAGAGTGAACCCTAACCCCATTATTTTCTCTAGTGTTCACTATTTAGTCCACCTGGTCAGAAAGTTATCCCCTGGCTACCGATTGAGCTGTCAATTATTTATTCCTTTGAGATCACATAATAACACAAGCTGATGATGCTTACTTCATGAAACGCTTCGTGTCCAGGTACCTGTTATCTACGATCATTAGCCATTTTAAAAGAATGCCAAGTTGTTTCATTTAAATTCCTTCATAACATGTACTCAAGAATAGCTGCTAAAAACTTAAGGGCCACTGTTAGTTACCACATTATTCGTGTCAGGATTTAGGACAGTCTCCCATAGGGTTTAGGATAGGATCTTTTTTATAGATCATCTATCCTCTACATAGCATCTAGATTTTCAATAACAGATAACTGAATGTAACCAATAACAGGTAACTGAATGTAACAAGGTAAATGAAATTAGAAACTTTTACCTCAGTTATTCTAGATATAAAGAGAGAATGCATGTATTGTTTTCTACTTGACAGAGTAAACGAGATGATAAACTAGCAAACTTTTTCAAAGTCTAGACAAATTTGAATCAAAAGAATAATTTAGAACCCCCAAATTCAAACTCTCACAACATGAAAGCATTTTATTTTACCTCATCAATAATTTAGAATGTATTTAAAGTGTATACTTCAAACACAAATCAATAAAACCAAATTAAACTTGGGAGAAAATAGATAGGGGTCCTTTGTGTCTTAGAAGTTACAGAAGGACAGTGAAATATTCCAAAGCAGTGAATTTGGGAGTTACACCAAAAAACACACTTTTTAAAAGTGAGATGATTTTTAATGTCCCAATCTCTCAATCAGTAAATTGTAACTAAAAAAATTATTTTACCTCTCCTTTCTGTTACATTATAGAGAAAAAGTTGTAATAAAATGAAGCTTTGCAACCATCGTAGTTATAATGATTAAATAATACAAATTTTATTACCTTTGGTCCTTCAAATTCTAAATATACTTCTCTCTCCCAAAAAAGTGAAAAAACTGAAACTATCTCCAAAAAAATAGCATTCATTTTGAATAATGGCAGGTCTAATCCAGACACAACTGGCTGTTTCTTTGCTCTTAATATTCCTGTTTACAGTTTAAGCTCTCTATTTTTGCTGATTACATGAAACATGTAAATTTATGTTGATTTTTCCATTCACATTAAGTGGAAATTTGCCAATTATTATCCTAACTCAGGTAAAATTCTTATTTCTATTCTTTCTCTTTATTTTAACCAGCGAAGTTTCTATTAAACTGTAAGTCTGCTATCCTATCTTTCCTCCCCTCGATAAACATTCTGCCAGTGCACTGAGTTGAGACTTTTTAAAAATTGAAACAAAAAAACCCTGTAGTTATGTTACCTGGACCTCATATAATATGAATTGCTTAGGAATGTAGTTTTATTGATTTCAATAACTTAAGGGGACAAACTAAAGATTAGCAAAGTATTTCCTGGTAGATATACCACTGCTTTACCAACCAAAAAATGCTTTCATTTATCTTTTCTTTTTTTGTATTGCCTTTTAGAAAGTATTATACAATCATTTTATGAGTGTAATTCAAACTTGAGAAAACCAAATTTCAGAGCTTCTCTAGGGAGAAATGAGCAGATATAGTGCACATAGCTGTTAATTTTCTTTCACCTTTACGTGACTACAATATTTGAAGCAATGGCCATATAAAACACCATTGCATGTCATTGAATATATTCATTTTAAGGTCTAAAGCATAATTATGATGTCATATGTAGAAGGGGGAGTCTATTAAAATAGAAAATTTATGAGATTTCAAAGCATTTGGTCTTACTTTCCATTTTTCTCATAATAGCAAAATAATAGAATTCCACTTAGCAAGAGATGGAACCATAATAGAAGTAAAAATTGCTAAGTCAATTTTCAGCAACCAATATAATTCAATTAATTCAAAGAGAAAAAGTGACTTTCCATAACTGTCACTTATTCTCTTTTAGATAAGCAGTTCAGGTCAACATACAAAACATGACTTAAATTACTGTCATTGCATCTGACTTTGAAAATTTATCTTTAACAATAAGACCTTAATTTTTTTTTAAAAACTCTATAGACTAGGTGCAATTTCATGTCTAACTATTTCATTTTGACCATACAGTTCCCTATGAGGAACATAGTTCCAATAATGTTAATCACAATTAGAAAATGAGAATTCTTTAAATATGCACTTTGTTAGATCTTGGAAAACCTACCCTAGAACTGAACTGAAAGTAAAGGGCCTTGGTGTGAGCCTGAGCTGAACAATGCTGAGGACATCAGGAGAGTTGTGTGTAGGCAGAATGAGACTATAAGCAAATGAAGACAACAGGTAGCATCTGAATGGCCAGGTACTTGGTGAGCTCCCTGAGCTCCAGGTCTAACACTGGTGTGTTCTTGCGCAGATAATCCAGCAGGGGTAAGGAAAGTATCTGTAAAGACATTAGCAAGTAGCTTCCATTCAGAGATAACGTGAGGACAACGAGACAGTCTTGGAACCAGAATTTAGTGCTGCAATTTACTCAATCCCTAGTGGTAAAAAATACAAGAACTGTAATGCTATGAAAAAAAAAATTTTAAACATATATTTTTATTGTTATTTATGTCTTTTACATTTTGTATTCCCCTTGGGTAGCCCACCACCAATTCACCCGTGATCCATCTCCATGGTCCTTGTGTTCTTTTCTATTCCATTTTGTGCCCATTTCCTCCCCTCCCCCTGTCCCCCCCACCCCCACCCGCTGAGTGCCTTTCTCCTATTTGGTTTCCTTATAGTCCTGTTATAAGTGAAACCATTCGATATTTTTCTCTTTCTTTCTGGCTTATTTCACTGAGGATGATCCTCTCTAATTCCATCCATGTCGCTGCAAATTGCATGTGTTTATCTTCTTTCCATGATGAATAGTATTCCATTGTGTATATGTACCACATCTTCTTGATCCAGTCATCTATTTTTGGGCATCTGGGTTGCTTCCATACCTTTGCTATTGTGAAAAGTGCCGCAATAAACATATGGGTGCATGTATCCTTTTGGATTAGTGTTTTTGTGTCTTTTGGGTAAATTCCCAAAAGTGGGATTGCTGGATCATATGGAAGCTCCATGTTGAGCAGTTTGAGGAATCGCCATACAGCTTTCCATAGTGGTTGGACCAGTTCACATTCCCACCAGCAGTGTAGAAGAGTTCCTTTTTCTCCACATCCTTTCCAGCATTTGTTGTTGCCTGTATTTTTAATGTGTGCCATCCTCACAGGTGTGAGGTGGTATCTCATAGTGGTTTTTATTTGCATTTCCTTGATTATAAGTTATGTTGAGCATTTTTTCATGTAACTGATGGCCATTTGCTTTTCTTCTTTGGAGAAGTAACTTTTGGCTCTTCTGCCCATTTTTTGACTGGGTTATTGGATTTGTTTTTGTTGAGTCAATTGGATCCAACAATGCATCCATAAGATAATACACCATGACCAAGTGGGATTTATTCCAGGGAAACAAGGATGGTTCAACATCCGAAAATCAATCAATGTAATCCAACACATCAACAAAAGAAAAATAAAGACCATACGATCATATCAATAGATGCTGAGAAAGCATTTGACAAAGTGCAACACCCATTTATGATAAAAGCCCTTGAAATCCTTGGGATAGAAGGAACATACCTCAACATAATAAAAGCCATATACGACAAACCCACGGCCAATATTATCCTCAACGGTGAGAAGCTGAAGGCCTTTCCCCTAAGATCAGGAACAAGGCAAGGATGT
>PVIJ01011792.1:0-35553 GCA_004024925.1 Scalopus aquaticus
GGCGGGCTGCGCACTGCTGCCCCCTGCCGGGCCGCCGCCGGGCCTGACCTCCCAGGTCCTCCCAGGCCTCCTGAACCGGCCCAACCCCTTGCTGGCGCTGCCCCCCGCCCGCCCCCTGGCGGCCGAGGACGGGGAGGCGGAGGAGGCCCAGGCCGCCGCGGAGAGGGCCCGCGCCGAGGAGGACCCGCAGCCGGCCCGGGAGGATCACATCCTGGAGCACCTGCCGGCGCGGCTCAACGAGGGTGCGTGGCGGGGAGGGGGCCTGGGGGCTCTGGGGCAGCACCCCCCACCAGCCGCTGGGGAGCTGGGGGCAGGGGACGGGTTCCCCTACCGGCCGCTGACCCCCTCCTGCGCCCCTCCCCCGCAGCCCTGCTGGAAGCCTGCGTGGAGCCCAAGGACCTGCTGACCACGCTGTCCCACATGCTGCCCGTGCGCCTGGCCACGGCCATGATGGTGCCCTACACGCTGCCGCTGGAGAGCGCCGTGTCCTTTACCATCCGGTGCGCAGGGCGGTGGGGGGCCAGGGCGCGGGGCCCCGTGCGTGGCAGTCACCCCAGAAATGGGCAGCCGATTGGGACTCCGAGTCGGGGACAGGTGGCTGCGGCTGCGGGCCGGGGCGGCCCCACCGAGCCCCTGAGGCCCCGCCTGCACCCCCAGCCTGCTGGAGTGGCTGCCCGACGTCCCTGAGGACATCCGGTGGATGAGGGAGCAGACGGGCAGCATCTGCCAGTACCTGGTGATGCGCGCCAAGAGGAAGCTGGGCAGCCACCTGCCCTCCAGGTGAGCGCCCCCTCCGATGCCCCGCGGCCCTCCGCCAGGCGCGCGCTGAAGCCCCCCTCCCACCAGGCTGTCGGAGCAGGCGGAGCTGCGTCGGGCCCAGTCGCTGCCCTCAGTGCCGCTGTCCTGTGCCTCCTGCAGCGAGGCGCTGCCCAGCTGGATGCGCAACGGCCTCCTGCTCGGGGACGCGCTGGCCAAGTGGGAGGAGTGCCAGCGCCAGCTGCTGCTGGGCCTCTTCTGCACCAACGTGGCCTTCCCGCCCGACGCCCTGCGCATGCGCGCGCCCGCCGGCGCCAGTGGTGCGGCCCCTGCGGGCGCGGCCCCCGCCTCGCCGCCGCCGCCGCCGCAGCACCCGCCGGGCCTGCCGCCCTGCTGAGCACCCGCGCCGCCTCCCCGGGGCCCCGGTGCCGAGGGCCGGGCCCCCAGCTCCCCTGCCCCTTGAGGCGGGCCCTGGGGCCAGCTGAGACCCCATCCCGGTCTCACCATTCCCGGCGGTACAGGGGAAGGGGCGCTGCTGTGAACCCCTTGCGCTGGGGCGGGTGGGGGGCAGCGCGCTCCCCCACCTCCCCGTGCCTTCGCCGCCCCTGCCCCGGCTGCAGCAGCGCCCTGCAGTGCTATTGCCCCGGGCTGGCGCTGCCTGGCGCCATGGCCTCGCGTTTTGCTGAAGGATTATTTATTTTTGCCAAGGCAGATTTAATAAACACGCAGCTCAACCCCGCCTCCTTCACGCGTGTGACTGCAGCCTGCGCGTCTTCCGGGGCAGCCCGTTGGGCCTGGCCCTGGGTCACCCACGGGCCAGACCGCCCTCTCCTAAGTGGCCGGCATACTGCCCTCCACTTCCCGCAAGGCTGCCGCCAGCCAAGAGCCAGCGAAAGCTCGTGGACCGAGCTCCTCGCTAAATAAAAACAGGCGTGTTTACAAAAGGTGGCGCCGGCGCCCCACGCTCCATGGTGACGGTGGGCTGGGCTCGCTCAGGGCTGCCAGCTGTGGAGGTGAGGTCCCCGCTGAGGGCCTGGGCGCTGCCCGGTCTGCTGCGCTCCCATCGCGGCCTCCTGGCCAGCTGCCCGCACCGCCCTTCTCTGTGCACCTCCCCACTCAGGGTGCACTGCGTCCTGCCGGCCATGGGGGGTCTGCGATACTCATCGGGGTCATTCTGACCTGAAGGGGGCTGGGCCTTGTCTGGGGTCACCCTCTGTCCAGGGCAGTCTGAGGGGATGCCACCGACCCTTGCTGGCGACCGAAAGGACCCACGGGCCCGGGCGGGCTGCTGTTCCCGAGCTCACCCCGCCCAGCTTCGGCTCCACCCGCTGCCTCCCGGGAAGGGGGAGGCGTGGGGCAGCCCCCAGCCAACAATAACGGTGGTGGGCCAGGAGGACTGGGAGAGCCGGCTGGGCAGGTCCGGGCTCTGGTCTCAAGGTCCCGTCCTACGGGCCCAACCCCCAGCCAGCTCCGACTCCACAGATCCCAGGTCTCTGCCGCGCAGGCTCCCGGCCCCCCAGCCCCCGGGGCCTGCTGCTCCAGGTGGGTTTCGGGGAGGGGTCCATGCTGGGGTGGGGGAGCTGTTGGGGAAGAGAATGGGATCCCCCAAGGTCACCCCCGGGATCGACCGGGTTTCATCTCCCAGCCCTCCAGCAGCAGGAGCCCCAGGTGGGCTGTGCCCCAGAAGGAGTGTTTGGGGGCGCCCTGCAGAGATGCACAGCATCTCTGGCCCACGTTTCTTCTATAAAAATGGGAAAACCAAAATCGGGCAGCGCAGGGAAGAAAGCCCTTGTAGAGCTGGCGCGCAGGAAACGCCCCGTCCCGCCACACTGGGGGCGCCGGCCGCTTGCGGGGAGCGGGACTGGGGCGCAGGGCGGCGGGGCGTGGTGCGAGCCGGGCCGCCCCCGAGGCGGGGACACGGCGGGCGGCGGCCGCCGGGATCCCGGTGCCTGCAGGCCGGCCGCCGCCGCTGGGGCCGCGCTGCCGCCGTGGCGTTTCCGGGAGGAGCGGCGGGCGCGCGCGGGGCAGGTGCGGCGGCGCAGCTCGCAGGTAGGCGCCGGGACCTCGCCGACTCGGCCCCGCCGCGGCCGCAACCCCGCGCTCGCGGTCAGGGTCTCTGGAGGCTCCGGGCGCGCCGCGGGGCGGGCGGCCGGGCGGCCCTCCCTCCCGGCCCTGGCTCCGGCTCCGGCTCCCGGCGCGGCGCCGCTTCCGGCTGGAAGGACTCGTGGCCCCAGGGCAGCGCGGCGGGCGGCAGCCCGCGGGGAGAGGACGCCGGCCGCTCCTCGCCACTGCCGTCGCCCCGCCTCAGGCCCGCGCTCGTGGGGGCCGTGCGCCCCGCGGGGAGTAGGGGGACGGGACCCAGGACGCGCCGAGGGAAGGACTCGTGGCCGGGTCCGGGTGATGCGGGGAGGGGCCGCAGTGGGCTGTGGGAGGCCCAGGGGCTGGCAGCCGTCTGCGTGCAGGGGCCTGGGGCGGAGTGGGAAGGGCCGCCCCTGGGGCCCCGCAGCAGGCCAGGAGGGGCAGAGCCCAGACGCAGCTGCCCTTATCTGGGCCCCGGAGTCCTTGCCGCCGCCCCGCCCAGGTCCCGGCTGCAGGCGTCACCCCGGAGCAGCCCCTCAGCGCAGCCCCCCACCCCAGCTGGCCCGCAGCTCCCCAGCCGCTCACAGCCCCGCACCCCTCTGGCCGCCCCACCCTCCCGCGGGAGCAGGGAGGGCCCCCAAGTTGGCCTGGGTCACCCTCGCGCCCTCTCCACCTTCCCTTCTCCTCCTTGGCTTCACAGCGCCTGTCGGCAAGCCCCACACCCCATGGCCAGCCCGGGGAGGCCGGGGTCTGGAGGGGCCGCGGAGGCCGGGGGCGCCGAGGGGCGCGGGGCAGCCGTGCTGGAGCAGGCGCAGGAGCTGTTCCTGCTGTGCGACAAGGAGGCCAAGGGCTTCCTCACCAGGCTGGACCTGCAGGTGAGTCCCGCCCCCTCCGGGGCAGCCCACGCTGGCCCTGGCCCTGAGCCCGCTGTCCTCGCGGCCAGGGTCTGCAGGGCGAGCTGGCCCTCACGCCTGAGCAGCTGGGCGCTGTGTTCGAGAGCCTGGACCAGGCCGGCACCGGCTTCCTCACGGCGCGGGAGTTCCGACTCGGCCTGGGTGAGCCGCCGCACTCCCTCCTCCCGCCCGCCGGCTCCGCGCCCCCACACTGCGCGTGCAGGGGCCGCCCCAGCTGCCGGAGGCAAGCCCGCCCCTCCCCAGCGCAGGCAGGTGGGCCGGCCAGGCTGCCTCCCACTCCGGCCGGAGCTGGACCCGCGCGAGGAGAAAAACAGGAAACTGGCCTCTCCAAAGGGCAGGATGTGGGGGCGAGCCGGTGCGGACCCGCGGCCGTAATCTCCTCTCCCCGCCCTAGGCAAGCTCGTGGGGGTGGGGCCGGCCCAGGGCGCACCGCCCCCCTGGGCCCCCGAGGAAACCTTCGAATCCGGCTGGCCGGCCGCGCCTGGCGCTGGGGGCTCCCCGGAGGAGGAGGACGAGGAGCGGCTGCGGGCGGCGCTGGAGCAGCTGGGGGTGGCCCGCGTGCTTGGGGAGTGAGTCCCGCCCGTGTCTGGCGCGCTGCCAGCCCCCCACCTGCGCCCCTGTGGCGGGCAGAGGCCGCAGCCCGCTGGCGTGATTTCCCACAGAATTTGCATCTCGGGAGCAGGAGTCCGGCTGCGGGGTGGGGGGCGGTGCCGCGCAGGGCCGGGTACGCGGTGCCGCGGCGGGAGGGGGGTGCGCGTCCCCCCTGCCGCTCACGCGCCCCGCCGCGGGGCGCCCTCCCGGGGCTGCCGTGCCCCCTCATCCCGGCCGGCGGTGGGGGGAGTGGAGGCCGGCCCTTCCGGAGGGGCGGGGAGCCGCCCCCATTTCGGCCCCCGACGGTTTCAGCCTCTCCCACCTCTTCAGACAGCGGGCGGTGCGGACGCTCTGGACACGGCTGCAGCGCGAGCAGCCCGAGATGCTGGGCCCCTTCGAGGAGGTCCTGATGCGCGCGTCCGCCTGCCTGGAGGAGGCGGCGCGAGAGCGGGACCGCCTGGAGCGGGCGCTGCGGCGGTGAGGCCTGGGCGCGAGGCGGCGGCCGCGGGCCCGCCGTGGTGCTGGCGGGCTCTAAGCGGCCTCTGCCCCGTCCATGAAGGCGGGAGAGCGAGCACGAGAGGGAGGTGCGGAGTCTGTGTGAGGAGATGGAGCAGCAGCTTCGCGAGCAGCGTCAGCGCCTGCGGGCTCAGGTGGGCCCGCCGCCCCCCCCTCCCGGACGTGGGACGTCCCGCCCCGCCCCGCCCCGGCCGCCCAGCCGCCCGGTGGCTCAGGTGCCCGCCATGCACCCCAGGACTTCCCGCACGAGGAGCGGAGGGCCCGCCTGGAGCTGGAGCTGCAGCACCGAGAGCAGGAGCTGGAAGGTGCGGGCGTGCGGCAGCGGGAGGTGAGCGTCGCCCGCCGGCAGCGAGGTGCAGGCCTGCACTGCGCGGCGACCAAGGCGGGGCCACCTGGCGCTCAGCAGCACCCTGTGGTCCCCTGTGCCTCGCTGCTCAAAGTCCGGAAATTGTTGGGAGTCTGGGACGAACGCAGCCTCCCAGAGAAGTGGGGGGCCCTCTCGAGCCTCGAACCCCTCGCACCTCTCCAGCTGGAGCGGCAGCTGCAGGCCCGGGTCGCCGAGCGGCTGGAGGCGCAGGCGCAGAACGCCCAGCTGTGGCTGGCCAATGAGGCGCTTCGGACGCAGCTGGACGGGGCGCAGGAGCAGCTCCGCCGCCTGGAGGGCGCCGCGCAGGGCCGCCAGGAGCTCGCCCAGAGGTGCCCGGGGCGGGCCTAGGAGGCAGAGGACAGGGTGTGCCACGCGCTGGGGTCGCGCTGGGGGCGCTTCGATCCCGACCTGCGTGCCAGCCCCGCTCCCTAGGTCTGTGGGGGGCGGGGCCCTCCAGGGCGTCACGGGCATCGCCGAGCCTCCCGCACCCCCGCTCCTGCCCGCAGAGACGTGGTCGCTGTCTCTAGGAACATGCAAAAAGAGAAGCTCAGCCTCCTGCGGCAACTGGAGCTCCTCAGGTGAGGCCCTGCGCTGTGCTCACGGAAGTCCTTCCTTATGTCTGCCCGCCGGCCCTCGCGCTGCAGCCCCAGCCAGACGCCTCTCCTCTGGTCTGCAGGCGCCCAGCACCCCTCCCTCGCCCAAGCACGCTGCCTCTGGAGACCCCTGAGAGCCCTTCTCCCTCCCAGGCAGCTGAACACGCGGCTGCGGGACGAGAGGGACGCCTGTGAGGCCAGGTGGCTGGGCGGTGGCCACAGGAAAGCTCTGACCACAGCGCCACCGGCAGGGCCCCCCTGCTGCTGCTGCTGCTGCAACTGGGCTTGCCCCCCGAGACGGGGCTCTGGCCACCTGCCCAGCGCCCACTGACCGGCTCCAAGAGACTCCCTGGAGAGGCTGCTCCGTGAAGGCCTGTGGGGGCCTGCAGACACGAAGGAACTAAGCCAGGGTTGGTCAGGGGCTCGTGCACCCCTCCAGCACCCCACCTGTTGCTGCCCCATCCAACTCGAATAAAGCCCGCCGGCTGCCCGCACCCCAGCCGCTGAGTGCGCCACGCGTTTGCCTGGTAGGGGCGAGTTGTCCACAGCGCTGCGGGCACAGGCCATGCCCTGCACTGGCCCGCACCGTCCCCGGTCTCCAGGGACGAGGCCCGCTGTCTCTCCTGGCGGTTCTGAGGACGCGCTGGCCCAGCCCTCCAGAGCCGGTCCTTGCAGTGGGCTGGCTCTGCCGGGCAGGCCCTGAGTGGGGTCCTCCTCCCAAGCCCCTGGGCCTGCCCCTGGGGAGCTGCCCGGCCCAAATCCTGGGCAGGGAGCCGGGGTGGGCTCCGCGCAGAGTGCTCGGGGCCCAGCGCTTGCAGCGGGGCAGGCTGGGCGGTGGGTCCCTGCGTCCTAGTGCCAGGGCCGCAGATGCTGTCAGGCCCTCTGCCCTGCACACCCGGCCTCTCTTCAAGGACCGGACACTCTTCCACACAGCGCCCAGCCAGGCCCGTCCCCGCCTCTGACCACACCTCCAAGCCCGCTCCCCGCAGGCCAGCATCTGTCGCGCCACCCTGCGGCCTCCCGGTGGCCCCTAGATTTGGGGGAGATTAAAGGAGGGTGAGCCTGTGAGGGGGTTGGACCTCTGGGGCCTCCCCACCGCCGCAGCCCACTTCCCGAGGGCATGGGCCCTGGCTGAGCTGTGGGCGCCCGGGGCAGCTGCTAGCCTGGCCTCCGCAGTCTCTGGCCGCCCCCCAGGGCCCGCGCCGCGGCAGTCCGGCCCGCCCACCGCGAGCACCGGCCCAGACCTGCCCTGCCGGGGGCGGGGCCTGCCGGGGCGGGGCCGGCGGCGGGGCGGGCCCAGTCGCGCGAGCAGCCCCGGGCCGCGCATTCCGCGCTCTCGGAGCCGCCGCCCGAGCTCAGTCCGAGTCCGACTCCGACGCGTGGCGGGTGAGTGCGCCGTCTGGCCCGCGCCCGAGCGCCCCGAGGCCCTACGCGGCCGGACCCCGAGGCGCGGCCGCAGACGCCGGGAGGGCGCGGGAGGCCGCCCCGCCTCTGCCCCTGGCGGGCGGCCGGGCCCCGCTCCCCGGCCCCGCCCTCCACCCGCCCCGCCGGTGCTCGTGGGCGGGCTTGGTCGCGCCCGGGCCGGGGGCGCAGCCGCCGGAGCGCAGCCCGGGTCCCCCTTGGCGCGCGGGCGCCGGCGCGGGTGGACTGGCCGGGCTGGGGCGGGCAGCGCGGTCCGGCCCGCGGGAGCTATTTCTGGCCGCCCTGTCTCGGTCACAGCCGCCGGGCACTCCCGGAAAAGGGGCCAGTCCTCAGCGGACCGCGGGGCGGGACCCGGCCGGGACCAGCCTCCCGGAGCCCGGGCCGTCCGCGGGCGCGTGGTGGGGGCAGGGCCGGACGCGCTCGGTGCTGCGGGCCAGGGGCCTCCCAGGGCCGAGGGCTCAGAGGTCCCCTCTGTCCCGCCCCGCCCTGGCGCAGACCGAAGTACCCGGCCAGGCCTGCCCTGGAGCGGACCCTGCCGGCCGGAAGCCCGGTCGGCCCGCTGCGGGGTGGGGGCGGCCGGGCCCCGTCCCTGGCAAGGACCGACCTGTGGCCGGTGCCCGCTTCTAGCGGAGACTCGCGGGAGCCGGGTCCGGCCCTGCGGGAGGGCGCTGGCGCCCCCAGGCCACCTGCAGGCAGAGCGCCCCGTGACTAGCCGCGGACCCCCGAGGGGAGGGAGGGGTGGGGTCTGCCCTGGGATGAGACCAGAGGCCGCCTGAGGCCGCAGGCAGTGGGCACGGCCGTTCTGCGGGCGCAGCGTCCCCCAGCAGCCGGCGGTGCCCACTGCCAGCTTGTGCGGCGAGGCAGGGAATGCCGCGGGGGGGGGGGGGGGGGGGGGGGGGGGGGGGGGGCCGGCATGAGCTCACCCGAGGCGGCTGCTGGGGCTTCCCGCTCTGGCTGCCAGCGAGGGTGAGTCAGCTGGCGAGGGCTTGGGGTCCTCCAGGCCCTCTGCCCCGGCCCCTGACTACCCCGGGCCAAGCCTGTGTCCCGCGCGCTGGGCGGGCAGCCCTCCAGGAAGTGTCCTTCCTCCAGGGACACGCGTCCCCTTCCTCTGTCCCCCTGCACCTGCCCGTGCTGGCCCGGTCCTGACCGCCCCCCAGGATGGGCGAGTTCAGCGAGAAGAACGGGACGTGCGGCACCGTCTGCCTCAAGTACCTGCTCTTCACCTTCAACTGCTGCTTCTGGGTGAGGCTCTGGCGGGCTGGGCCTGTCCCTCGCGGGCCGCGTGCTGACCGCGCTGCGCCCACAGCTGGCCGGCCTGGCCGTCATGGCCGTGGGCATCTGGACGCTGGCCCTGAAGAGCGACTACATCAGCCTGCTGGCCTCGGGCACCTACCTGGCCACGGCCTACATGCTGGTGGTGGCGGGCATCGTCGTCATGGTGACCGGGGTGCTGGGCTGCTGCGCCACCTTCAAGGAGCGGCGGAACCTGCTGCGTCTGGTCAGCGGGCGCGGCCGGGGCGGGGGGCCGGGCGGGGGCCCTGAGGGGGCAGCAAGGGTGTGAGCGCACCTCCCGCCGGGTGGTGGAGCCGCAGCCGCAGCCGCCGAGGGCAGCGCTGGGCCCAGCCCCTGCGGTGGCCCCGCCGTGCACGCCCCGGGAGCGTCCCGGGCGCGCGCGCGCCCGCCTCACGGCCCCGCCCCCCCAGTACTTCGTCCTGCTGCTGCTCATCTTCCTGCTGGAGATCGTCGCGGGCGCCCTGGCCTACGTCTACTACCAGCAGGTGAGGCCCGCGGCGCGCGCACGCCGGCGTGCGCGTCCCCAGCCCGTGGGGAGGGGGGCCGCCTCGCCCGCTGCAGGCTGGGTCTGAGCCCCCCGCCCCCAGCTGAACGCCGAGCTCAAGGAGAACCTGAGGGCCACCATGACCAAGCGCTACCACCTGGCGGGCCACGAGAGCGTGACCAGCGCCGTGGACAAGCTGCAGCAGGAGGTGGGCGGGCGGCGGGCGGCCCAGGCTGGGGTCCCCGCGGTGCCGCCGGGCGCTCAGCCGGCGCTGTCCCCCAGTTCCGCTGCTGTGGCAGCAACAACTCCCAGGACTGGCGCGACAGCGAGTGGGTGCGCTCCAGGGAGGCCGGCGGCCGGGTGGTCCCGGACAGCTGCTGCAAGACGGTGACGCCGCACTGCGGGCAGCGGGACCACCCCTCCAACATCTACAAGGATGAGGTAGGTGGTCTGGGGCGGCGAGGGGCGCGGGGCGCGGGCCCCACGGCGCTCACCGCCGCCTCCCCCAGGGCGGCTGCATCACCAAACTGGAGACCTTCATCCAGGAGCACCTGAGGGTCATCGGGGCCGTGGGCCTGGGCATCGCCTGCGTGCAGGTGCGGGGTGGCGGGCCTGGCGCTGCCCGCGTGCAGGGGGGCGGCGGGCCTGGCGCTGCCCGCGTGCAGGGGGGCGGCGGGCCTGGCGCTGCCCGCGTGCAGGGGGGGCCGCGGGCCTGGCGCTGCCCGCGTGCAGGGGGGGCCGCGGCGCCCCTCACGCCCGCCCTGCTCAGGTCTTTGGGATGATCTTCACCTGCTGCCTGTATAAGAGCCTGAAGCTCGAGCACTACTGAGCCTGCGCCCCCGACACTGCCTGCCCGGGGCGCCGGCCCGCGCCTGTGCCCCGCTGTGCGCCACCACCTGCCTGGGCCCCCCGGAGCGTCCAGTGCCTTCTGCAGAGCACCCAGGCCGCCGGCGCCAGCTGCCCCCAGCGGGGACACAGCCCGATAGCCCCTCAGGCTGCCGCTTCTGAAGACACTGGAATGCGGGCGACCCCCATGCGGCAGTGGGGGGCCCGGGGGGTGCCAGGCAGCAGCCAGCAGTCACAGCCCTGCCCACCCCTCCCTCCTCCAGCCACTGCCCAGGGTCCCCCTGCCCCGGCTGGGGGGCTGGGGCTGCCCTCACTGCTGTCTCGCAAATGCCCACGAGGCTCCGCCCTGCTCAATAAACACTCTGGACAACAGCAGCCTCGCTCGCTGGCCCCAGGCCTCGGCCCTCAGGGTGGTGCCTGGGCGGGGTGGCCAGGCTGTGAGCGCAGAGCCTGTGGACGCGAGGGACAGGCGACCAGTGGTAGGGTCAGCCGAGGCCTTGAGGCAGAATCGTGGCCCAGTGGGGTGGCCAGTGTCCCTCGGGGGGCAGGCGGGGCTGTGGTCCCCAGCCAGCCCTCTGGGTGAGGCCCGGTGTCCAGCAGGGTGGGCACTGCTGCTGGGGTGCCCGCCGCTGCAGGGTTCTGGGGACTGTCAGGTGGGGCACCCGTGCCCACTCCAGCTGGCCAGGGGCCCGTGTGCGAGGACCGAGTGCAGCCAGGTGGCTTCTGGCTGCAGGACGCTCGGGAGGGACCGCAGGGAGAACGCCCTGCAGGGCCCAGAAACCGGTTCTCTCCACGCTGGGCCTGTGCTTGGCCTCGGAGCGCTGGAAGCGACCTTGCTGGCGCCCCACCGGGAACCCCCACCAGGTGCCCCGGGCCGGCGCTGCCAGGAGAGTCGGGAGCTCGTGCAGTGCCAGGCCTTTATTGGACGTCTCCACCCGGCGCGGGAGGGCCCGCCCCTGCCCCCGGGGCCGCAGGAGGCCGCATGGCTGGGCACCCCCTCGCGGGACGAGTTGCTGCGCGTGGGAGGCGCGGCCGGCGGTCACTTCTCCAGGGGCGCGTAGTTGAGCAGTTTCTCGATGAGGTCCACGTGGGCCAGCAGCATGCGGCGGCAGCAGTAGCGCTTCAGGCCCAGTGCATCCAGGGCGTCCCTGCAGGCCAGGAGAGCGTGGTACCCGGGGCACGCGCCCCTTGCTGCCCGCCCCCGGCAAGGAGTGGACAGACCCCTGCCTCCGGACGGGGAGGCACCCAAACGGGCACCGACATCAGGCCAGGAGGAGCCAGAGTCCTGGGGTCCGGCCGCTGGCCCCCCTGTCCGCCCACCGCAGCCTCTCCTCTGACCTGGGGCCCACCCTGGCGGCACCGCCTCCCGCCGGGGCCGAGCAGGCCCCCGGAGTAGCTCTGCTGCCCAGTCAGGAGCAAGGGTCTCCAGGGAGCCGCCTCTCCCGGCCCCGTCCCCGGGCAGCCGGCGCGCCAGACCCCGCGGGACCCCCGCACCGCGGCGCCCACGCGCAGAGGGAGCCCAGGCGCGGGCCTCTGCCCGGGCGCTCAGCGCCACCTCCCACCCGCGGGCTCGCGGGGACCGGACGGGCCGGCTCACCCCTCGGTGTACTCGGCCTGCAGCAGCCCCAGGTAGGCCTCCCACTTGTTGCCGACGATCTTGCCGCAGGTGAAGCAGCGCACGGGGATGATCATGGCGGCGGCGGGGTCCGACCGCGTCCGCGCCCCTCCACGCCGCGCGGCGCTCTGCGCAGGCGCGCTCCGGCCCGCCCCGACCCGCCCCGACGCGTCCACGCCGCGGGGGTCGCCGCGCCCGCTCCTCTGCCGGAGCCGCCGCCGCCTGCCGCCGCCCGCCGGCACCCTGCCGGCACCCTGCCGCCGCGGGCTTCCCCGAGCGCAGCGGGGCCCCGGGGCGCGGCGGCAGCAGGCGGCACCCCCCCGCCCGCCGCTTTGGTAGAGTCCGTCACTACGGCGTCCGGGCGGGGCCAGAGAGCTCGGCGGCGGCGCTTCGCGTTTCTCGTGCCCGCAGACTGACAGCCGCGCCGCGGGCCCACGGGCGCGGGCGGCGCGCAGGTACCGCGCGGGCGGGCGGGGGCGGCCCGGGTCCAGCCGCCCGCGCCGCGCCAGGTCGAGCCCCGCGCCGGGTGCCCCGCGCCGAGCCGCCGCCACACTGAGGTGTGGGCCCGGGGCGCGTCCGCCGCCGCCCGTCCGGGCCCCGCGGGAGGGGTCGGCCGGCCTGGAGCCCCGCCCGTGGGGCGCGGGTCCTCGCGGCTGAGTGGGGGTGCCCCCCTGGCAGCCTGGTCGGGTCCCCGCGGCCCCCTAGAGCGCTCGCCGGCGCAGTAACGGGACGGCCCCGCCGCTGTTGCCGGTGGCCCCGACGGCTGCGGCCTCCCCAGCGCCGCGCCGCCCCTTCCCAGGGAGGCCCGGAGTGGGCCGAGGACCGCCGGCTCGGCCCGGCCGGGCTGTGCTGGGGTCCGCGATCTGCGAGTCTCCGGCGCTCGCACCCCTGAGGCCGGGCAGCGGGCGGAGGCCGGGAGTGCTGTCGGGAGGGCCGCCCGCGACAGGTGCCTTCTGAGCTGACCCTCGAAGAACACAAGCTTCACCCGGGGACGGAGGGTGGCCCGAGGGAGCGGCAGGCCCCGGCAAAGGGCGCCTGGGGACAGGCCTGGGGCCGGACCTCTGGCCCTGCCGGAGGCAGAGTCCGCTGTGGCCCTGAGGTGACCGGCAGGCCAGGGAGGCTGGGCCGCTGCTTGGGCATGCAGGGGCCAGCCAGGCGCGGGGAGGGCCGCGGGCAGCAGGAGGCAGGGAAGGCTCCCTGGAGGAGGCGCCTATAGGGGCGGGTGTGTTGCAAAGGGCCACCTGTGACGCAAGGGTGCACCGGCCAGGCAGACCCCCAGCCGGGTCTGGCCTGCAAGCTTCAGCTGACCGCCCGCTCCGGCCTGCCTGGGAGGGCGAGGAGGTGGAGGGCCCCAGCGTCCTGCCGCCTGGAGTGCGTGCCCCCCCTCCCCCCCCCGCCGCCCCCCCCCCTGCCACGTGCAGAGCCACGAGCTGAGGCCACTTCCCCTCCCTGCCCCTCCCCCAGACCGCTGGCCGCACATCCTGTCCTGGGCCAAGGGGGCAGGCTGGGCCCTTGAGTCACAGTGGCTGGGGCAGACCCACGCTCGGCCGCAGTGGCTGCAGCCCCCGAAGGTGAGCCCCAAGGGGTGGGTGGTCAGCGCGGTGGCCTTCGAGGGTGGGCAGAGGAGGGCTGCCTGGAGGAGGGGCCTGCGGGCCGCCCCACCCCTGCTCCCAGGCTCCTCTTACTCGAGCGAGCAGAGCAGGGAAGAGCCTCCCACCCTCGCAGCCCAGTGGACATTCCTGGGATTCCGGTGGGAGTCGTGGCTCTGGGCGGAGCAGCCTCTCCCCGCCCCTGCCCGCAGCGCCCATCCCCAGGGGGCCGAGGGAGAGCCGGGCCCACTCACGTGCTGGCCGGGGCCCTCTGGCCTCTCGGCTGGACCAGGGGGCCCCGCAGAGTCTCTGAGGTCAGCCCCGTCTGCTGCCCAGCCTGAGTGTTCCTGTGTGTCCGGGGCAGGCAGGAGCCCCGGGCACTGGGAGGTGGCGGCAGTCCGTGCAGCCGGCTCAGAGGGAGCGGGAGGCAGGGGCTGGCTTTGCAGAGTGGGGTGCTCACGGCGGGGCGCAAGGAGGGAGGACTTGGCTCGCTGGTTTGGAGCCTGCGCAGCCACCTCGTGCCCGGCGGTCACTTCAGGGCAGGCAGGGGTGGGAGGCCGGTGATTGGAGGGCGGAGACCTCCCAGGCCCTGGGCGTTGCCCTGGAAACAGGCTCCCAGAGCCAGCCTGGGTGTCAGCTGACCGCACGCTCGCTGCTGGTCCCAGCCTCAGTTTCCCCGTCTGTAAACCGAGGTGGAGCCAGAGCGGGGCAGGGCAGGGCCGACTGGCGGGCGGGGCGGCGGAAGGGTGCCCCCCAGCGGAGCTGACCCACCGGACAGCCCTGGGCCACCTGGGGGGATGGCCTCGCCGTCCCTGCCCAGCGCCCCGCGTGGGCAGGGGGTCGTCTCCCACACGAGGGGGGCTCCAGCCCGCGCGGGGTAGGAGGGCACTCCCGCCCGCCTTGACCCTCCCAGCAAACGCCTGAGGGGCGGGGCGCCCTAGTGGCCCCTTCCACTGGGCCCGCCCCCCAGTGCGTGGGGAGGCGGGGCGCGCCTGCCCGAGGCCGGCCTCGCTGGGGGCACATGGCCGCGGTGTGCTGGGCGCCGGGCTCCTCCCCGCTGGGCTGCGGCGGGAAGGCTGACACCAGGGCCTGTTTGCCTTGGCCGGGCGTCCGCCTCAGAGCCGCCTGGGGCCCGGGCGGGCAGGCCGGGATCTGCTCTCCGCCTCGCACCCTGCGTCTGGGGGCTCAGGCGGTGGGGCACCCCTGCGCTCTGCCGGCCTGGGGGGAGGTGCCCGTCCCGGCGGCCTCGTCTGGCCTGGTAAGTGCCTTCGCGCCCGGCCCCCTTAGCCCACCCGCTTCCCACCTGGCCTGGGGCGCCATCTGGGGTCTCACCCTGGCCTCTGCGGCCAGCTGTGGGCGCTCCTCTGGGGCCCGGGCGAGGAGGGAGCAGCCCTGCCCATCTGCCCTCACCCGTGGGGCTGCCCAAGAGGCCAGCGGGGGCCTTGCTCTGTGGGGGCCCTAGGGCCCTTCTCGCGGGGCTGGCTGCCTGTGGGGCGGGGGTGCTGGCCATGGAGGAGGAGGGCAGTGCGCCGGGCCGGCCCAGGAGGCCGCACCCAGCCTCGGGCGTCACACGGTGCCGGCTCCTGTGGTGTGACTGTGGGTGTCGGCCTCCCCGCCGGGGTTCAGCATAGAAAGCGGGGGCCATTCCCCTGTCTCTTTGCCCCGATCCCTTGCTGGGCCTGCGCCCCCTGGACACACACAGCATCCCCGGCGCAGCGCCTGC
The DNA here is from genome assembly GCA_004024925.1 of Scalopus aquaticus. Classification (NCBI taxonomy): domain Eukaryota; kingdom Metazoa; phylum Chordata; class Mammalia; order Eulipotyphla; family Talpidae; genus Scalopus; species Scalopus aquaticus. Next base: position 14,789 of record PVIJ01011792.1, read on the forward strand.
TGGGAGCCCCAGCCCTGGGCCACACCCTCCAGGAGCTGGGGAGCAGCGCTCAGGCCTCCTGGGGCGGGACGGGGCTGGCGGGGTGCCCCCACCTGGACCCTCCCACCCTGGGGCTGGTCCCACGTGTCCGGCCGACAGGAGGCCTGGACTGAGGGCCAGGTGTGGGGGACAGGCCCCGGCCCCATCATGGGGGTCCCCAGGGGCAGGAGGAGCCCGTCCGGTGGGGGCTTGGTGGCTGCCCCGAGGGAGGCAGGCCTGGGGGTTGGCGCGGCCCGTCTGGTCCGAGCCCCTGACCTGCTCGCCGGGGCCTGGCCTGGCCTCCACCCTGGCCCTCCGTCCTCCATGTGCGGCCCGCCCTGGCCGCCCGACTGCCTGTGGCCAGCCCCCAGGGCGCTGAGGGGGCTGGCCCAGCCCGGGTATGGCCGCCCGGCCCGGCGGCAGCAGCACCAGCGGCCTCCTGCCCACTCCGGTTTGACCCCGTGGCGGCTGCTCTGCGGCCCCCTCCCGCGCGGGAGGGGCTGGGCAGGGGCCGGGCCCAGGGCGGGGCCCCTGTGGTCAGCTCCCTGCGTGTGGTCCCTGGGGGCGGGCCCGGGTGCGAGGGGAGCCCCAGGCTGGGCCTGGTCCCCCGCTGAGTCCGGGGTGAGACGCCCCGTGCGGTGGCCGGCGCTTGGGTCAGGGCAGCGGTGGGGGCCGGCCTCTGCGTGGGAGCCCCGACCCCGCCCAAGCTGGCCACGGGGAACAGGGCCCACACTGGCCGTCGGGGTCTGCCCCGGAGACCCTGCCCTCAGCCCCTCCCCTGCCCGCACGTGCCCAGGGGCTCGGAGGGGAATGGGGGTGACGCAGCTGGAGCCGGCTCCGGGCCCCGGGCGAGGTCAGGCCTGGCCCCCCGAGGGGCGGGCAGCCTCGGCCCCGCCAGCCTGGGTGCCCGGGCCGGTGAGCTGGGCAGGGGCAAGGAGGCCAGAGGCTGCTGGGGGCCCTGGGGTCTCGGGTGGCAGACGCCCTTGTTCCCCGGCAGTGCCGGGGTGGTCTTTGCTGGGGCCTGGGGGTGCCCCCTTCCTCTCTTCCCACCTCTCCCGTCACCCCCTCTGCAGCCCCTGCCCCCGTCACCGCCCTCTTCCTGGCACTGTCTCCCCCCTGACCCTGCTGCCCCTGGCGCTGCTGCCCAGCTCTCCGGGACTTGGGGGGACCGTCCACTCCATCCTCAGCTTCTGGGCCTGTCCCGTGGGCGCGGTGGGCCGTGGTGGCCGGGCGCTCTGGCCGGGGCCTGCAGCCGGGGGGTGGCCGCCGTCCTGCCCTCGGGACCCCAGAGGCCCCACTGCCCTGGGCTTCAGGGGCGCATGTCTCGGGAGCGGCCGAGGGGCCTCTGCGGCATGCGCCCCACGAAGTGCGCTCGGCAGGGGAGCCGTGGGGGTGCTCGAGGGCCCGGAAAGCACCAGCCTGGTTGGGTCCACTTGCGCACCGCTGGGGGCGGGGGCGGGGGCCACGGGCTGTGAGATGCGATGTGGGCCCAGCTGGCGGCAGGGGCTGGTCGGCCAGGGTCTGGAGGCAGGGCTGGCGGTGGCTCCTGGGCATGGCTCCTCACCCCTGTGCGCTTTGCCCTCCCTGGGAGCCTGATGCCCCCGCCCGGGGCTCCCCGAGCCCCTCCCTGCGTGCCCCTCTCAGGGGTCAGTCCTTTAACGGCCCCTGTCCCGGCAGGCGCCTCTCCGGGGCCAGCTGTCGGGGGCCCAGCGCGTGCAGCGCACACTCGCGTGGAGGCGGTGGGAGCTGCGTGGGGACCGGCAGGCCGCGCCCCCTCCCCGCCCGCTGCCCCGCGCGGCCGCCCCTCCGTGCCGCAGTGCTTTGTGTGCGGCGCGGTCGGAGGCCCCTGCCCGCGGCCGGGCGCCGCTCACCCGCTCGGCCTCAGACCCGCTGCGGCCCCTCCCACCGGGCGGAGGCGGGGCCGGCGGGCGGGGATTGGCGGAGGGCGGGGCCGGCGGGCGGGGCGGGGATTGGCGGCGGGCGGGGCGCGGGGCGGGGATTGGCGGCGGGCGGGGCCGGCGGCCGGCTGCACGGTCCAGGGGCGCTGGCGGGCTGAGCGCGCGGCCGGCGGCATGGCGCGCTCGGGGGCGGCGGGCGCGGGGCGCTGAGCGGCGGCCGGGGCTCGGCGCCCGGCGCGATGCGCCGCTCGAGCACGGACGAGTCCACCTACCGGCGCAGCCCGTCGCCCGAGGGCAAGGAGTCGGGCTTCGCGCGCGGCGGCCGCCCCCGGCGCTGCAGCAGCCTGTACGGGCGCGCGGGCGCCGGCCTCGGCGGGGACGGCGGCGGCCCCTTCGCCGGCCTGCACGCGAGCCCCGGCCCCAAGGCGGCCCAGGCGCGCTACGCGCCGCCCAAGGGCAGCAAGTACGTGGTCTTCTACCTGGACCTCTCCTTCATCTTCCTCCTAGAGCTGAAGCGCTGCAGCATGGCGCGCGGCTGCCTCCAGGGCGTCAAGTACCTCATGTTCGCCTTCAACCTGCTCTTCTGGGTGAGTGCGGGGCCCGCGCGCGTCCGCCTCCCGCCCCGCGCTGCGAGGGCACGCCGCGGCCTCGCCGGTGGTGCAGGGCTGGGGCTCCCGACGCGGAGGGGGTGCGCTCGGGCTGCGGAGGGGGCGCGCGGGGCGCTGCTCCTGAGGGATGGGGGCCGGACGTCCGGCGCGGGCCCACGGTCTCGGGGGACACGGCATGCGGCGGCGTTGCTCGGCTGGGGCGCCGGCGGAGGGTCCTGTCCCGATGCCCTCGGTGCCGCCGCCGTCCTCGACCCCGTCCCGAGAGGGACGCCATCCGGACCTTCTCCCGCTGCCTCCTGCAGGGTTCCGTCCTGCCAGGGCTGGGCGCCTCCCCTTGCGGGCAGCCTGTGCGCTCTGCACCCCTCCTGGTGCACCAGCCCGTCGGGTCCCAGGGCCCCTGCTTGGGGGGGTGCTCGCTGCCTTGGGTCCGCGGAGGGCGCTGCGGAAGGAGTGCTGTGCATCCTAGGCGCCCCGGGAGGCTGCTCTGCAGCCTGGGGTTCGCTTTGGGCTGTCCCTGGGGTCACAGGGCTGGCCAGGCAGCAGGTGCTGGAGGGGGAGGTGTCTGTCTCTCCGGGACTCCTCCTGGACTGGAGGGCTGGACAGAGCTGTCACCAGCCCAGGAACTGCAGGGAGCGGGGCTGGGGTTGCAGGTGCCATGGCTGACCAGGTGGGAGCAAGCCCGGCTGGGCCCGGGGCTGGCTGGACTTCGAGCTTGGTGGACCCAGCTACCAAGGTCAGGGCTGGCGCGGGCAGCGAGGGGGCGTGGCTGCAGGCAGCTTCATTTGCATGCTTATTTGCATACAGTCCAGCCAGGGCCAGATGTCCGATCCCCTTCCCGTATCCCTGTCCTCCTGGGCCCTGCTTTTCTCTCCCCCTTGGGGTTAGGAGCGTTGGAGTCATGGGCAGGGATGGCCAGCCTGGGCCCCAGATGTCCATATTCAGGGAAGTGACCCCCAGGCTGGTTCTTTGCAAGGGGCTGCTGGGAGGGCGAGCTGGACCTGCGGCTGAGTGGCCCTCTCTCCGCTCACGGGTTGCGGGCTAGCTGCGGGGTCTGCATGTCGTGGGCCACGAGATGGACACCGCGGCCGGTGGCAGGTGGCCAAGCTGGTGGCTGTAGGTGCCCTGTGGTGGCGGCTGGCAGGCTGGACGGGCCGGGGCCTGGTCAGATGCCGAGGTGGTCAGGCCTGCCTCTTCCCGGTCACCTGCTGGGTGCGGCGCCTCAGGGCTGCTGGGCGTTGGAGCCAGCGTGTGGGCTTGCCCGGAGGAGCCAGGGACCCTGCAGGGGCCAGTCCCTGCGCGGACGATGGCCTCAGTCCAGAGGGACCTGTCAGGAACCCCTTGGGTCTCTCCTGGGCTGGAAAACCCAGCCCTTCCACTGCCCCCAGCCCAGCTGCTGCCCTCGGGCTCTCCCCATCTGGGCCAGGGCCGAGAGCTGTGGGTGAGGGGCCGGCCCGAGCGCCTCTAGCTTCCTTGGCCTGGGCTTTGCCCTCTGGCCACCGCTCCTGCCCGGCCCGGGGTCTCCACAGCCTGCTCTTCCAGAGGCGCCCAGGCCGCCGCACGCCTGGCTCCGGCTGGAGCAGGGTCCTTCCAGCAAGACCCCCCGTGGGTGCCCTCCCTGCTCTCTCGAGCGGGCGCTGCGGCCGGCCCCTGGGCTAGGAGCGCTGACTGCATCGAGTCGGTGGACAGACACTCCTGTCACTTCCCAGCAGCCCGGGTGAAGGCGGGGACAGTCCGTCAGCCCGGAGTGCCCAAGCCCCTTGTGCGCCCCCATGCCCTGGGGCAGCTTCAGGGGGCGGCCTGGCGAGGGGCACATGGTCCCCGATGGACTTGGTTGTGTCCCCCCACGGTGTTGGCTCCCAGTAGGGGCCCTGGGCACACCCCTCTTGCCCTGTTCCAGGGATATGCCCAGCTGCCCCGCCATCTGCCAGCTGAGCCATGTGGCCAGAGGGGCAGCAGGAGGTTTGGCCAGCACCCCACCTCATCGCCCCACCGTCCCCCCCTTTGCCAACCTGAGATGCATCAAAGGGCGGGAGGGCTGGTGACGGGCCAGGGCACTGGTGGGCGAGCGCCTGGGCTGGGGGCGGGGCCCAGGGGGCGCCGCCCACAGATCTCCGGGCGGGGCCGCTGCCGCAGCCCCTCCCTGCCCGCCCCCGGGGAGCCGGGGCCGGCAGCGGCGTGAGCGCCGGTTCTCCCGCGGCGCGCACCTACCCGCCGAGCGCCGGGGTGTCTGGCTCCGGCTTCTCCCTCTGGAGGTGGCCGCTCGCCCTGTGCGGTCTCCAGCGACCCCAGTGGGCCTGGGTGTCCCGCGGGGGGTGGGGGAGGCGCGGCCAGTGCCCCTGGGCGAGCCTCCGTCGGCGGCCTGGGCAGGAGCAAGGGCCCAGGGCCCACCCAGCCCCTTCTGTGTCCCCGACGTGATGGGCCCTCCCGAAGGTGGCGCCCCGTGCTCAGATGCAGGTGACACAGCCTCGCGGCCTCCCTGAGGTCAGCGCCATGGACGGTCCTTCCTGCCGGCAGGTGGGGGCACACAGGTCCCTGCTGAGCCAGCAGAGCCCACCTGCCTTGCCTGGGTGAGCAGGACCCTGTAACTAGCATGCCCCCAAGCCCTGGAGCACCCTCCCGGGCCCACGTCCACCCGGGGAGGCCCCCTGGACCTCTCCTGGGCTGGAGCCGTGCCGGGCAGGGCGGCCTCTCGCGGGAGTCGGCCAAGGCGGAGGCTGTCCCCCAGCAAGAATGCCCCTCGGGAAGCCGGGCTGTGCGGTCAGCCTGGCCCCTGTGCCCGGACCCCTCCCCCAGTGACGCCACAGGCACGACGGCCTGGAAGGGGCGTCCCCAGGGAGCGGGGCCTGCCCCCGGCGGCGCTTCTGGAGGGGTTTGCGCCTCTCAACAGGAGCTCTCGTCAGGGGCGGGCGGAGGGGAGGCTCCCCCTGCACCGCCTGGGCTGGACCCGGGGGGGTCGTCTCCTGGACATCCGGGTCCAGAGGTGGGCGGGGCCTGAGCCCCTGGCGCCACCCCCAGGGGGTGGTCCCTCCCGTGCCCCCGGGCGCCTGGGGTGCACGCTGCTCTCGGGGCTGCAGGGCTGCGGGCGAGCAGGAGCGGCCGCGGCCTCCCTCTGGCTCTGCTCCGGACCGGGCTTCAGGTTGTCTGGAAAATGGGGTGTGAGTCTGCCCAGCAGGGCTGGAGGCATTTGTGGGGTGATGTGGGGCTCCTGGTGGGCCTGCGAGTGGGGGAAGCCCGCCTGACGTGGGCCCGGCCGGCCATTCCAGGCGTGGACCCCATGTCCAGTGGGGCCTGACCTGGGCTGGGCCATGTGATGCAGGTGCCGTGGCACGGGGGTGTGGCCGGCTTGGAGGACTGCTGGCCCCTGCCCGGGCCCCTTCTGTGTGTCCCCAGCATGAGTGGGCAGGCCAGAGCCGCAGCCCCGCGCCCCCGAGGCGGGCGCCTGCCCCCTGCTCCTCCCGCTGCGCTGTTTGGAAATGGGTCCGGGGCCGCAGTGACCGCACCAGCGGGGACTGGGGCAAGTCGCTGACCCTGCCCTGGCGCTGTGGGGGCCGTCGGGGGTGGAGGGCTCGGGGATTGCCGTCAGGAGGGGACAACTGGGGACATCCAGACGGGCTGAAGGGACAGATGGCCCCTGGGCCGGGCGCGTGGAGTCCTCCGCACCCAGTGGGAGGCGGGCTTCGGGGGAGGGAGCAGGGGTGTCCTGCGGGGCTCCTGGGTGGGACTGGACGCGGCCTGAGGGCAGTGTGGCGCGCCGGCCCTCAGGAGAGGCTTGGAGCCGGGGCGCGCTCTGCCGGGTCACTGGTGGTGCAGGACCCGGCGCCCATCCATGTGCGAAGAGGAGAGGGCGCCCTCAGCGCCGCCCCCGGCTGGTAGCCCTGTGCGGCCGAGCCGCGGGTGTGGGGCCGACCCCAGTGCCTGTGGTCCGAGGAGCTCTGAGGTCCGGCCAGCCGGGGACGTGGCCCGAGGCGGGGGCGTGGCCGGAGGTGGGCGGCGCTCCGGCGGGTGGGCCCGCGCCCGGGATGCCCACTGCGGACAGCAGCCTCACTGCGCTCTCCCGCCCGGCGCTGCCAGCTGGGCGGCTGCGGGATCCTGGGCGTGGGCGTGTGGCTGGCCGCCACGCAGGGGAACTTCGCCACCCTGTCCTCCTCCTTCCCGTCCCTGTCGGCCGCCAACCTGCTCATGGTCACCGGCGCCTTCGTCATGGCCATCGGCTTCGTGGGCTGCATCGGGGCCATCAAGGAGAACAAGTGCCTGCTGCTGACTGTGAGTCGCTGGGGGTTGGCCGGCCGGGGCGCCCCTGGGTGGGCCATGCGTGCGCGCGCCTGTCCACCCTGCGACCCTGCCCCAGGGCCCCGCCGAGTCCCCCTTGGCCTCCGAAGTTAACCGGCCAGTGATACAGGGCGGCCCACCGAGGCCAGCTTGAGGGCCCCTCGCTGGGGTCTGGGTGGGCCGTGTCCTCCCTCACGTGGCTTCCCCAGGTACCCGATGCCCCGCTCAGCCCCTCAGCTTCCTGGCCTGAGCCCAGAGTAATGGGGGTCACACTGGGGAGCCCCGGGGCTCCCCGCCCCGTACAGGGCCCCACGGGCCAGGAGCCCCCAGAGCCTCCCGGCCATCCCTAGTCCCCTCTGGGTGTGCGCGGCGGCCGCAGACCTCTCCGCGCGGCCTGCTGCCCGGAGGGGCAGGTGTGTGGAGCGGCTCCGCCCAGGGGGGCCCTGCGGTCTCCTCCCACCCAGGCCCCACACGGGGTCTCTAGCTGTGGCCTTGGGGGCGGGCGGCTGAGGCGGACCCCCCCTGCTCCCCAGTTCTTCGTGCTGCTGCTGCTGGTCTTCCTGCTCGAGGCCACGGTCGCTGTCCTCTTCTTCGCCTACACCGACCAGGTGCGGCCCTCGCGGGGACGGGCCGCGGGCCGCGCAGAGCCCGCTGGAGGGGCGCTGGGCCCCTGGGCTTCCGGGCCGGCGCGCGCGGTCGCAGGACTCTGAGCTCCGGTGACTCGTTTATTAGCGCGTTGGGCCGCGGGGTGCCGGGCGGGGGCGAGGCCGGGCTGGGCGGCGGGAGGGAGGCCCAGCGGCGTGTCCGCAGATCGACAGGTACGCCCAGCGGGACCTGAAGAGGGGCCTGCACCTGTACGGCACGCCGGGCAACGTGGGCCTCACCAACGCGTGGAGCATCATCCAGACGGACGTGAGTGCGGCGCCCGGGGCGGGCGGGGGCGGGGGCGGGCGGGTCGCGCCCCCACGTGCACGTGCCTCTCCCCAGTTCCGCTGCTGCGGGGTCTCCAACTACACCGACTGGTTCGAGGTCTACAACGCCACGCGCGTGCCCGACTCCTGCTGCCTGGAGTTCAGCGAGAGCTGCGGCCTGCACGCGCCCGGCACCTGGTGGAAGGCGGTGAGTGCGGGCGGGGGCGGGGGCGCGGGCGCGGGGCGGGGGCGGTGCCCCGGCCCCGCTGAGGCCGCCTCTGCCCGCAGCCGTGTTATGCGACGGTGAAGGTGTGGCTCCAGGAGAACCTGCTGGCCGTGGGCATCTTCGGGCTGTGCACCGCGCTGGTGCAGGTACGCGGGCGCCGCCTGGGCGCGGGCCGCTCCCCGGCCGACCTCCACGGGAGGTGACACCCCAGGCTGGGCGGGCCCTGCGGGGCTGGGGGCAACGGCCGCGGCCCTGCCCGCATCCAGTCTGGGTGCCGGCTCCGGCTCCTGAGGCCCAGAGAGGTGGGGTGCCCGGGCACGTGCGAGGCTGGGTGCGGGCTGACGGGGTGCCGCGGGAGCGCCCGAGGGTGCGAGCCGGGCACCCACCCACCGTGTCCCTGCAGCTCCTGGGCCTGGCCTTCGCCATGACCATGTACTGCCAGGTGGCAAAGGCCGACGCCGCGTGCAGGTAGCCGCCCGCCCACCCGCTCTGCCGCCCAGGGACCTCGCCGCTGGAGGCCGCTGCCCACCTCACGCAGGACCGTCCAGCAAAGTGGGGGGCCCGCCCCCTGGGCACGTGCGCTCGGCTGGGGCTTCCGGCGCTTTTCACACCACGTCCCCTCAGCCGTGTCCCGCGTCCCCCCGGCCCAGGCCAGGGCGGCGTCCTGGTGCTCACAGCGGGCTGGGCGGAGGATGGCCGCTGTCCTGGCCCCACCCGGCCCACGGGGCCCACCCGCACTCACCCGCCCTCCCCGCACGGGTTTGCAAATAAACTGGGCTCCCCGGGCTGAGATGGTCCGACCGACCTCGTCAAACCGCCGCCCAGCCTGAGGGGGGCAGGCCCGGGCGCCTCGCACTGTCCAGGGGGCCTCGGTCCCGCCCCGGGGAGGGGTGGTGGCAGCAGTGAGCTGTCCCAGGCCGCTGCGGGGCCGCTGGTCTCCGCGAGGGCCGCGCAGGCGGGCCTGTGTCCGGCTAGAGCAAGTCGTAGAAGTAGTCCAGGCCCTGGCCCAGCTCCCACAGGGCCAGCCCCACGCCCAGCTCCCGGGCCAGCTCCAGCCGCAGCTGCAGGGACTGCGGGCACAGGGGTGTCAGCCCCGCCGGGCGCCCCCGCCGCCGCCCCGCCCCGCCGCTGCCCCGCCCCGCAGTCCCCACTACCTTCAGGGTGGGGTAGAAGACCACGTGCCGCCCGCCGCGGCTCCTGCGAAGAGGGGCCGCGCTGAGGGTGCTGGGCTTGGCCGCCAGGGCCCACAGCCCCCTTGGTGCGCGCCCGCGCGCCCGCACACTCACCTCTTGTACTCGAGGACGTGCTCAGCGGCCTGGCCGTCCCACACCAGGCGGGGCCGGTGCTCCTTCAGCACCTGGATGTACCTGGCGGGGGGCGGGGATTGGGTGCACGCTGGCTGCGGCGCCCGTGAACCCCCAGACAGGAGAGCCGGGCGCCTCCCACCCTGGCCTGGGCCCCCAGGGGCCTGCGGCGGGAGCCAGGCCTGGACTGGGCGTGTGCCTGGGGCGGGGACCCTGCCAAGGCCCAGCCAGGAGCCCTCTGGGGTGTTCTGGGGACGGAGGGCATGGCCTCTCGTGGGGGGGCATGGGGCAGAGGTGCTGACCAGCAGCCGCCCTGGGCCGGCGCGGCTGACCATGCCGGTGCCCCCGAGCGCCCAGCACCCCGGCCTGGCCTTAGCTGTTGCCTCCTTGGGTGCCCTGGCGGGCAGGGTGAGCGCACCCCAACCTGGCCAGCGCCTCTGGCAGCAGGCCCCCGAGCAGCCTGTGGGGCTGGGTGTCCAGGTCTGGGACGGGGTGCGGCCAGCGCCCTCCCTCCCACCTCGCGCAGCGCCCACCTGTCCCCCAGCATGGGCTCGCGGCCGGCCCGGGAGGCTGCGTAGTCCATGCCGTAGAGGTTGAGCCCCAGGAGGATCTTGCTTCGCCACCTGGACTCGGGGTCCAGGACCTGGACACAAGCGCGAACCCAGGACAGCGGCGCATTGGGGCCAGGCCTGCGGGGAGGCGGTTCTGGGTCAGGCCCATCTGCAGGGTCCGCGTGCAGGTGGGGAGGGACGTGGGGCTGTGGCCTCCTGGGGTGTCCCTCCTGCATGTGGGGGGACCCGGCCCCGTGAGCCACCCCGGGCAGCGCCTGGCCTGGGGCGTGGCCTCCTGGGCGTGGGCCCTGCCGCTGGGTCCCAGCCGCTCACTGCTGCGCGGAGGAGTAGTCGTAGGTCATGAGGCTGAAGCCGTCCAGCACCGGGGCCAGCCGCGCCAGGTCCTCGCGCGTGAATGCACCCGGCTGGTGGGTCCTGCAGGGGCACACGGGGTCCCGCTCAGAGCCGCCCTCGCCCACAAGCTCACCCCAGGGGCGGGGTGAGTGGGGGGCGGCCCACTGGCCCGAAGCCCACCTGCTGGGGCACCCCAGGGGCGCTGTCCTTGGGCCAGAGGCTGCCCTCGCCGCACCCAGCGCCAGGTGCCCACGGGTGCCCCTGGGCTAGCAGCCGCCCTACACGCCGGCACTGGGGTGGGGGAGCACTCAGCCAAGGGACGTGCAGGAAACGGGGCTGGCCCCACGCCAGAAGAGGGCAGCCTGGGCCGCGGGCCCGTCTCTCTCCGTCTCCCGTGTGTCCCGTGGACACGCGCTCACCCCGACGGGTCACCAGTACCCACCTGGGGGGCCCTGGGTGCCTCCTGGCGCCCCTTGCCCGCACAGCTGTGCAGAGCTTGTGTGCCCCCGCAGAGGGTGGGTCCCGGCATCTCCGGCCAGGGAGGGCCACTCCCCTGCACCGGCCTCAGTGTCCACCCCTGCGGCAGCGCAGGCCTCCCCAGGCAGGCCCGCCCCGGCCTGGCCCCGCCCCCGCCCCCCAGCCCGCCCCCCAGCCCACCCCCGCCCAGCCCCAGGGCCTCCCCGCAGGCGGCCCCCAATGGCTCCAAACGCTGAGGAGGCCATCGGGACTCTGGGGCAGCTGCTAAGCAAACGTCCCCGCTCCACACTGGGGTGCCTGTGCTGCCCGATAGGGTCCCGCCCCGCGAGCTTACCCGGGGGTGATGGCGGGCGGGATGACCAGGATGGCCAGCAGCCGGGCCTGGTGCAGCGCCTCGGCCAGGTGGGTCAGCATGTGGACCAGGCTCCTGGGAGGGACCGAGGCAGGGTCCGCGTGGGTGGGCACCCGGGGCTGGTGCCGCTGAGCTGCCGCAGCCAGCCCCGAGGGCGGGGGCCCAGGACGCGGCGCTGGGCTCGGGGATGCCCCAGGCTGGCCCGCCTGGCCCAGGAAGCAGGCGGGGGCGGGGTCCGGGTCGGGCCCCCCAGGACTCTGGAGGACCTGGAGCCCAGGCCTCAAACAGCGCCCCCTGCATGCCGACCGCCATGGCAGGTGCTCCTGCCCGCGCTCCAGCGGGAGCAAGTGCCCAGCAGAGCAGGACAGGCCTGGGCCGCTTGGCAGGGGGCGGGGACAGAGGAAGGCGGGGTTCCGGGCCCCCTCCCCCCGCCCAGGGCTGGAGCAGCGGGCGCCTCTCGGCAGAGCCCCACAGCCCTGGCCTGACTTGGGGGGGCAGGGGGGCAGGACCTTGGGCGGGGTCCTCGGCCCAGCGGGGCGGCAGCAGCACCCACAAGAGGCGCAGGAGACCCGGGCCGGGCCCAGCCGCCCCCAGGTCCTGCAGCGCCTGAGCCAGGCGGGCAGAGCAGAGCGCGCCGTCCAGGGCCTCGGGCAGGAAGGGGAGAGGAGCCCCACCCGTCCCAGCACCCGCCCATCCGGGCTGACAGCGACGCCTGGGAAGACAGGGGTGTCCCCCCTCCCCCCCACTCACCCGTGCTCGCGGCCCGGCAGCTGGCTCCAGACCTCCAGCACGAAGCCGTCCAGGCGCTGGCCCTGGCAGGAAGCCGGGAGGCGCAGTAAGCATCTCCACCCGCCCGGGCCCAGGGCTCCTCAGCGCTCACGTGCCCCCCTTGCTGCCCGGGCCTCTCCCAGGTGGGTGCCCTGGGCCCCCAGGACCCCGGGCAAGGGGGTGAAGAAGCCCCACCTTGGCCACCTGGACCAGCGTCCTGCCGAGCTCTTCGATCTCATCCTCACTGTCCAGCACGCTCCGGAAGTCCTCGTGGGCCCAGTCCTCAAAGAGCAGCCGCGGGACTGGGGGACAGAGCAGGCCGTGGCCCTTGGGCCTCCATGTGGCCGCACCTCGCCAGGGAGGAGGGAGCGGCGGACCCCTGGACGCCCCGCACCGCGGCCCCGCACAGCCAGGGCCTGTCTGTGCCCGGACACAGGCGGGCAGGGCAGCGACTCACCCACACGGAGGTCCCCACTCTGCTTCCTGAGAGCTCGGATCCATCCTGGGGGGACAGCAATCAGCACAGGCGCCCACAGAACGGCCCCCCGGGGTCCCCTCAGAGCTGGGACGGTCTGCAGAGCTGCCCTGACTGCCGGGCAGCCCCCACGCCACACCCTTGGGGAGCCCTGGCCCCCACCCGGCAGCCCCGCACCTTGGTCCAGGTCGTGCAGGCCCGTGACCTCAAACATCTCGCGGCCGCGCCGCCTCAGCTGCAGCCAGACGGGCGCAATCCGGGTGAACTTGCCCCCGAAGACCTTGGCGACGTCGTAGCCGTGGCTGTTCCACTGCGGGGGACGGGCCAGCTGAGTTGCACCCCGCCAGGCCCCGGGCCCGCCCCACACCCAGGCTGCCTACCGGGGTGACGTAGCCCAGGACGTCGCCCGCGAAGTGGCGCTGGCGGGCCTGGGCCGCACAGTAGCTGCGGTGCTCCAGCACCACGTCCTCCGCCCGGGTGGCTGTCACTGCCAGGCCCCGCTCCTGCGCTGGCCTGTCTGAGAGCTGGGTCTGCGGGTGAGGCCGGGGGCGGCATCAGCCCCCAGCTGCCACCCCAGAACCCCCGGGCACAGGGGCGGGATGCAGGCGGGGCTGGGGGCACAGGGCCGGCTGGCTGCCGGTCCCTCCCGCTGGCTGTTCGGCCCAGGGCCCCACCTTCTCCAGCAGCGTCTTGGAGGCGGCCTTCTTGGCGTCTGACTTCGACAGGGTGGTGTGGACGGAGCCGCAGGCCAGCGCCACCCAGAGTGCCCCAAGGAGCGTCCTCATGCTGGGCGCAGGCCCTGCGGAGAAGCCGCCTTCTGCTGGGCAAGGGCGGGTCCTGGGCACTGCGCTGGGCAGCAGGCCCTGCTCGTCCCAAGGGCTGTCCCGCTGGCTCAAGCCGGTCTGGCCACAGCGGCCACCTGCAGATGTTGGCCACGGCCGTGAGGCCCAGTGCGAAACGCAGACCCAGGTGGTGCCGAGGCGGGCGGACACCTGCCCACCGGGGCGGGGCAGCTTCTGGATGTGTTGGCAGGGCCAGACCTGGTGGGAGAGGCTGCGCTCACCACGTGGCGGAGTGTCCGCGCTCTACCCACACACAACGTCCCGACACACGAGGGTGCGGGGGTCCCCGCCAGAAGGGGGTGGGAAGAGGGAAGCGGACCAGAACCACCCTGACATCGATGTCTTCGCGCACAGCACACCCTGCGTGCAGACGACCCCTGCTGGAGGCGCGTGGGGTGGACGCCAGATGGCCCCTGGGCCAGGCACCCTGACCAAGGCCTGTTCCGTCTTGGCCCTGCCCCGGCCCCCAGCAGCGAGTGAGCCCCTTGGCACACCCTGCATGGGTCCCGTGGGTGCTCGTGGGCTCCCCAGGAGGCAGGAAGGGCACCCTGGGCACGGAGCTGCCGGGGCAGGCAAGACCCGGCCCAGCCCCTCCAGGGCAGTGCTGCTGCAGGCCAGGAGAGCCCTGGGGAGGGGTCCAGCCGCCCGGCTCCAGCCCAGATCCCCAGCGCTCCTGTGGTTGGCGCCGGCTACTGCCCAGCTGCAAGGGGCACTGGCGGCAGGCAGAGCCACAAGAGCAGCAGGCCTCGCAGACACACCCCCAAAACGAGGGGCTCCCTGCAGGTGGCAGGGCCCAGGTGAGGGTCCCACGCACGGGGCCAAGCCCAGGCTGCTGGCGGGAGGGCGCCCGCACTTGACTCTGGGCCCTGCCAGGGTGGCTGGGGGCGAAGGGACCACAGACCAAGCGGAGAGGGCGCCCCAGGCGCCGCCGCCCCCCAGGGCCTGTTGTCTGGCGCCTGACCCCGGCCCTCAGGCGACCCCGCACTACGGAAGAGGAAAGGGTCGGGGCGCTCCGGGGAGGGAGATGCAGAAGTAGCGTCAGGGCGGGAGGCCTGAACCCCTCGGCTGCTGGCCGCTGCGTCCAGTGGGCCCGCCGGGGTGAGGCCCTGGTGCGGGCCGAGTCTTCGCAGGACGCCCCGCGAGCTGCCCCAGTGGGGGCCCGGTCCGGCGCCCCCACGGCTGCCCCGACCGCTGGGCACCGTCGCTGCCGGGGCGACCAGAAAGACGGCCGCGCCGGGCTGCCCAGGGCCTCTCTGGGGCGGGAGGCGCCCCGAGCCGGAGGCCACAGCCCCGTGGGCCTTCAGCCCGTGCGCCCGCGGCCGGCGCCGCTGCCCTGGCGAGCCCGCGGGGGGCGCGGGTGCCGGCCGCGCTCGGAGACGCCCCCCTGGGTCCCGGGGTCCTGCGGCCCCAGCGGCGCCGACCGTCCCGCGCCCTCTGCGCCCGGGACCTCCGCGGCGCCGCAGCTCTGACGTCCCGCCCCCCGGACGGCCCCGGCCGGGCGCCCCGACGAGCACCGCGAGCGCGGCCGCCGCCTCCTCGCCCCGGACGCGGGCGCCCCCCGGCCGCCGCCGCGGCGCTCACCTTCACCTCCCGGAGCCGCGGACCCGCGCGGCCGGAAGTCCCGCCCCGGGACGCCGCTCGTCGCCCGCGGCGCCACGCCAGCTTCCGTCGCCGCGCAGGGCACGCAGCGGGCGGGGCGGGGCCTCGGAGGAGGGATGGGCGGGTCCCCGGGCGGTGGGGCGGAGCCCTGGGGCGTGGCGGGGCCTACGTAGAACAGGGGCGGGACCCGGGTGGGGCGACGATGGGAGGAGCCCCGCGGGGCGCAGACCTGCGTGCGCGCAGGAGTCCGGTGCCGCCCTCTTGGCCTCCCCTGCGCACGCGCTCGCGCCAAGTGCAATGTGTGCGCTGCGTCCCCGTGACTGACCCCCAGTGGGCGCATGGGCCTGAGGGGGCGTCTGCCTGGCGTGGGCGGGGGCCCAAGGCCCGCTTGGGCTGACTTCACCCCTGGACATCGAACAGTCCACGAATTGGAAGCCCGGTGCTCTCGGTCTTCGCCCCGTTACGGGACCATCTTGCAGCGCCCCCACGGTGGAGCCCCCGGCAGGCAGCTTGCCCGCCGGCCTGGGCCGAGGGAAGCGGAATTAGTCACCGGGCTGCCCCCGCCGCCGGCTGCTGGACGTTCCCCGCAGGTTCCGGCAGAAAGCGCCGGGCCCCCAGGGTGCCGCAGGAGTGAGCGCGCGCTGTGCAGTCGCGCCGCCCCTGGCGCCGAACAGTCGCAGGGCCGCTGGGGCTTCCTGGCGGTGGTCAGTTGCCGCTCCCCAAGGGCCAGAGGGGTGGAGGCCACTCCGCGTGCAGGGGGGGCCGCAAGCATGTTCCGCTCCCCGGTCTGAGCCAGAGGGCAGCCTCTCTGGCCGCGCCTGCCGAGCGCGCCCGGCCCCGGGGCTGTGGAGTGGGCCTGTGCAGGCAAACATCGGGGTCCGACCCGAAGCCGCCATAAGCTGAATTCCGCCCTCTGTGTAGCAGGTCTGAGCACGAGCCCTTGTCCCGGGCCTAGCCCACCCTTGTCCCCCTTCCTGGCCCTCCTCTTGGGGGACATCTCCTCGGCTGTCTGCGGCAGGCTGAGGGGGGCAGGCAGAGGTGGGATGGGCCTGTGTGGTAAGGGGCTCTGCAGAGACCAGCCCCCCACTGCCAGGTGCACCTGTGCTCAGGGACACCGGCCAGAGCCCTCAGCTGGTGCCAGGCCGGCCAGGCCTCCAGGGTCCAGGCAGAGGCAGCCACTATGTGGCCGCCCAGAGCACTCACGCCTGGCCGTTAGCTGCCCGGTGGCCATGGAGCCCCCAGGGCCAGCCCTCGCTCTGGGCTCTCCTTGCTTGCCCAGCTAGCCCCAGGCGAGGCCCCCGTGGCAGGGGCGGCCCCGGGCTCATCCTGTTTGAACGGGAGGCCGGGCCCAGGCCACTGCCGCTGGCCCTGTTGAGGCTCCTGGGCCTCACAGACGGCAGCGTCCCGCGTCAGGCCGGAAGCCCCGGGGAGGGCGGGCACCAGGATTTCCTGCGCCCAGCCCGCCCCTCAGGCGGTGGCCCAGTGGCCGAGGGGGCCTGTCACGAGGTCGGGGGCCGCCTTTCTTGGTCTCCCCATCGAGGTGAGCGGCAGCCCCCCAAGTCCAGCCCCCACAGCCATGAGGGCAGCCTTATTCGGAAACAGGGTCGCCGCAGTTATAATTAATGGCCTTCGAATGGGCCCATCTTGGACTTGGGGTGACCCCTAAGCCCAGTAAGAGGAGAGGGAGGCCGCGCCCTTGCCTGGCCCGGGGCTCCGCACCGGTCAGCCTCTGGGAGGCCTTTTCTTTCCTGAAGCTCTTGTCATCGGGCTGACTCAACCTGGCGTCTCCTGCAGCAGCCCGCCCAGGCACGTGGACGTCCGCCCGAGGGGGAGCCTGGTGGCAGGGCCCAGGCCTGGCCACTGTCTCCGAGGGCCGGGGGCTCTGCCGCGAGGGGCCCTGGTGGTGCCCGCTTGGTCCCGGTGGCCCTGGGGCTGCGGATGCACGAGCAGCAGGCAGGCGGGCAGCCCACGTGCCCAGGGCCCCACAAACGGCCTGGGCGGGCAGCCCCGGGCACGGGGTTACTCAGGATCCGGGATCTGACAGAGCTGGTGGGGAGCCCGTCCTCACGGCCCCAGCTGGAACCCCCAAACCCCAGCCCAAGTGCGGGGGTGGCAGAGGCGGGGGCCCACACCAGGTGCCCGTGTGCCCCTCCCCATGGGGTCGGGGGTGTCAGGTGGCTCCAGGCGCGGCACGGCGCGTCCAGAGGCTGCCACGGCCCGGCCGGGCGGGAGGGGTGTCCTGCTGGTCGGGCGCGGGGCGCTGCGCAGAGGGCAGGGCCGGGGCCTCGCTGGGCGCCCCCACGGCCGCTCCCGCAGCCGGGAGAAGGTGGAGCTCGCAGCCCCGTTCTCTGCGCGCGTCTGGGAGTTTCCGGCAGGCCGCGGGGTGGCGCCGGGTCCTCGGGCGCCCGCCTGCCCGCCCGGCTGGGTGGCCCGTGTGGCTCCGCACCCCCGAATGACCATCTGCCGCCGTCTGAGCTGCTGCGTGGGGCTTTGGGTGCCCCCACTTGCGCGGCCCCGCCCCCGCCCCCCAGGCCTGCCCGGGCGACGCTTGGCCCAGGGCCCGGCCCTCCCCAGCACGTCGTTCTGGGCGGCCACACGGAGCCGCCAGGGCCGGGGCTGCGCAGCCGGCGCGAGCACCGTGGGCGCTCAGGGCCCCGAGCCCCAGGAGGCCGCCCGAGGCAGCGGGCCCAGCGGCTCGGTCTGGGGGGGCGGAGCCCCCGGCCTGGAGACTCAGCCCCGCCCCGCGCGGGACGGGTGTCCCCCGGCCCGTCCTCGCTGAGGGGTCACCGAGGCCCAGGGTGTGGCGGTGATAGGTCCGCAGGGTGGGCGAGCCTGGGCGGGGGACGGCGCGGAGAGGACCCCGCCCCCCGCCTGGGGGCCCTGCCCGCCCCCGGCCCTCCTCCCCGCCTGCTGTCCCCAGGGGCTGCAGGGCCGGGCCGCCCGCGGGCGCAGCGGGAGCCCCGGGGTGGGGACGCGCCTGGGCCTTCCCGGGCCCCTGTGGGAGGCGTGGGGGGGACGGCGGAGAGCCGGGGGGCGGCGGCCGGGAGGCGTCAGAGGCGAGGGTGGCGAGTCCCTCCGCCGGCGCCACACGCTGCGCGGCGAGGGGCGGCATTTTCTGAACGTGAGTGGCCAGCAGAGCGCCGGCGGCCAGAGCCGGGGGGGGGAAAGGCCGGCCGAGGCGCGTGTGGCCTGGCCCGTCTGCCCCGTCGCTTCGCTGCGTCCTCCCGCGTGTGACCTCGAGTCCTCACGGCGGGGCTGGACACGCAGGACGAGCCCGGGCCCGCAGCCCTGACGGGCAGGCCGCGGTCGCCCAGCGGGGCCGCTGCTCCGGACAGGCGGGCTCCGTCGGGTGGGCCCCGCGGGCAGACGGGGCGCTTCTAGACTGGGCCCTGCGATCACCGGGCGCAGGGGCAAGTGGCCCCAAAACCCGGGCTGGGGAGATGGGGGTGGGGGGGCTGGCCCCTGTGCCCCACTGCCTCGCCCCGCCCCTGCCCTCTGCGTGCCCCTGGAACCTCGGCCCCGTCCGCGCCCGCGCCCACGTCGGCCGGCTCCAAGCAGATCCCGGACCGCGCTGGCCACAGCGGTCAGCCACTCGGGGCTCGTAGCCCGGGCAGGGCCACCGCCTCCTCCAGGGGGCGCCCGCGCGCCGTCTCCAGGCGCCCACCCCTCGACGTGCTCACCCCCGCGCCGCTCGTCCGGGGGCGCGCGTGCGTGCGCGTCGCTGAGCGTGCGTGCGCGCGCGCGCGTCGGCCGTGCGAGCGCCCCTCGGAGCCTGAGGCGGCTCCTCGGCAGCGGCGGCGACGGCCCCCGCGCCCCCCCTGCCGGGTCCGCGCGCCGCGGCCGCGCCCCGGGGCCCAAGATGCCGGCCGTGTCGAAGGGGGACGGGATGCGGGGCCTGGCGGTCTTCATCTCCGACATCCGCAACTGTGAGTGGCGGGCGCGGGGACCCGGGCAGCGGGTGGGGTCGGGCCCGGCGGGGCGGGGTCTCTGGGGGTCGCGCGGGGGGGCGGGGCCTCGGGTCCCAGCGGGGTGCGGGCTTGGCCGGCGGGGCGCAGAGCTGCTTGGGAAAGTGGGTTTCGGGGACGGGGTGTGGGGCGAGCTTGGGGCGCACGGTCGGGGCCGAGACTGGAGGGGCGCGCGGACTTTGGCCCCCGGCACGATGCCGACCCCCGCGCCGCGCGCGCCCGCTGAGCGTGAGCCCCGCACTTTCCGGACCCGCCTGGATCGCCGCTGCTTGTGCGCGGTCGCCGCCCCGTGGTCGCCCCACGACGGGTCCGGCCGGACGCGCGCCCCGGTGGAGGACTCCGGCCTGGCGGCCGCTCCTTCCCGACCTGCGCGCGCGCTGCGGCCGCCCGGGGCCGGGCCAGCGGCTGCCCGCGCTGCTTCCGCGCGTGGGTGCCCGCGGTGCGGGCTTGGCGGGGGTGTCTCCCCGCGGGGGGGGCTGGGCTTCCTGAAACAGCAGCTGCAGGTCGGCCCCCCCCCCGCCCGACTCTGCCACCCTGCCCGCGGGGTGCCCGTGGCTGCTGGTCCGCGGTCCAGGCGCGGGACACGGGGCCTCGTCCTCGGTTCTGCAGTGGCCCAGGTCCAGACCACCGATCAGTCGGCGTCTCGCGTGCGGCTGTCGTGGGAGGTGACCTGGGCAGGCTGCAGCGGTCACTGTCCCCCTCGCAGGTGCTCACAGCAGGGTCCCGGCCCGTCCCCGCGGGCAGTGCGGGCGCCCGGGCTGCGCTGCCCCAGCGCACCAGGCGGCCGAGTCTCCCCCGCCCCGTCTGACGGGAGAGCGCGGCGTCCTCGCCCGCCAGGGACCGGGCCTCGGTGCCGGCAGCGGGGCGCTGGGGGCGCTGGGGGCGGCCCGGCCGGCGTCCCACGGCTCGTGTCCTGGGCCGGGGTCCCTCTCTCTGCTGCAGGAGGCGCGTCCGAGGCCTCGTGACTTAGTCGTGGCTTTGAGATGCCCCGCGGGCCCCGCAGCCCCCTGCGCTGGGGCCCCGCCGTGGCCCGGGCCCCCTTCCTCGCTGTGGGGTCGGCGCCGTGGGATGTGGGGGGTGCACCTGTGACGTCAGCGGACGTCAGCGGAGGGGCCGCGTTGGTCACCTCCCCCTCGGCGCGGTCCTGCTGGACCCACCTGGCCTTGGCGCGGGCATCGGGGCGGAGGCGGAGCTGGCGTCTCGGGGGCTGGGCGAGCGGCGCTCCCTGCGGACTCCGGGCGCGCTCTGCGGGGCGCACGGTGGCGTCCTTCAGGCGCCGATGCCGAGCGGCGGCCCCACGGCCGGCTCTGCCGCCTCACCGGACGTGCCCGCTCGGCGGTGGGTGCAGCCGCGGCCTCGGGAAGGCGGCTTCGCCGGGCTTCACGCGGCCCCAGTGCGCGCTGCGGCGCCGCTCGAGGGCGCGGCTGGTACCGGCCGTGGGGGCCCGGGCTGTCGGGGCAGCAGCTCTGCGCCATGAAAAGCTGCACTGGCCGCAGCGAGCTCGTTCTAAGCCGATTCAAAGCCCCAGGCGGCGGCCGGGCGGGGGCGCTGTCGGCAGTGGGATCGCAGCACGGCCGGCCAGGACAGAGGCCGACTCAGCCCGGGGCGAGGACGGGAGCCGGCCCCTCAGGGCGTGTCCGTCCTCGCGGCTTGTCAGCGGCGGGGTCGCGGAGCAGACGCCGGTGGCCCACAGGGAAGAGACGCTCGAGCGCTGTGGGGCCTCCGCTGCCCGCTTCCAGCTCGGGCACCGCCGCCGAGGCCAGAACCCCCAGGTCGGGGGGGACCGAAGCCCAGTTGGAGGCCTTCGTGGGACCCCCCAGCACCCGGGACAGGCCACGTCTCAACCTTGGGGGAGTCAGGCCGGGGACCGCGTGTCTGGGGGACCGGGCACCGCCCTCCTGCGCGGCTGGGCGGACGACGGGAGAGCCCAGGTCTGCGGGCACGGGCGGAGGACGCAGCCCCGCGGCCCGAGTGGGGGCGCGACACAGGAGGGAAGAGCCCTGGACGGCGGCGCAGGTCAGGCCGAGGCGGACTCGAAGAGTGGCGAGGACACCCCCACCGGAGTGCGGGAGGGGCCGCGCCCCCGAAGTCAGGTGCGGAGAGGGTGCCGCCCGGCTCTGCCCGTCGCGCGTGCAGGGTCGCCGGCCA
>PVIJ01011792.1:35653-53000 GCA_004024925.1 Scalopus aquaticus
CCCCCCCCCCCCCCCCCCCCCCCCCCCCCCCCCCCCCCCCGTCTCTGGCCTGCGCCCCCGCTCCCGCGCCGCGTAACTGACCGCAGGTCCCGACCAGGGCGCGCTCACACTCTGCAGGATGCGGCCGCCGGCGTCGGGGAAGAAAAGGGTCATCGAGCGACGGTGCGACTCTGGGAGGCCCCGGGGCAGCCCCGCGGCCCCCCCGCGGCGTGCTCAGCTCAGTCCTGCGACAGGCAGCGGCTCGTTGGGGCGCTTGGGGCTGGCCCCAGCCGCCCGTGCTCAGGCTGGGAGGGCCTGCGGGGGGCGCGCTGTCCCTGTCGGGCGCCCATATGGGGTGGGCTGCTCTGCTCACTTCTTCCCCCCCCCAGCTCAGCAGCGCGGCCCCCTCCCCCAGAGCAGAAGACGCGGTTTTGCGGGGGGAGCCTCTGCAGGACCTGCAGGGCGCCGGGGACTTTGGGGAGCACAGGCCTGGCTGCACTCCGTGGACTCACCTGTGGGGGCTCTGCACGGCCCCTGGGTCTGCTCCCACGGTTGCTGGCAGCAGGCAGCAGTTGGCCCGCGGACGTTCCCCATGGCCTTCCCTGGCCGGCACCGCTGCGTCGGGTGTCTGTCCTCAAGGGTGTCGCACGCGAGGCCAGGGCTCCCCGAGGCTGCCCACGTCTGTGCAGGCCTGCACCTCCGGGGCCACGTCTCCCTGCCCTGGCCACCGAGGTGGGGGAGGCCGTGGGCAGCAGCCCTGGACCGGGCATCCCCGTTGCGCAGGCGGCCAGGCCCGCTGGCGGTCAGGTGGGGTCTTGGGCGGCAACAGCCCAGTTGCCTGGGGACCGGTAGAGGAGGGCCCAGGGACTCGCCTCCAACGGGAGAGTGAGCAGGGAGCCGCGCCCGGAGCCCCGTCCTCAGGCCACGTGGGGGCGTCCTTCCGGCCCGGGGACCCCGCGGGGAGCAGTGGTGTCGGGCGGGCCCAGCCGAGGACCCAGCCGCCGGGCTGGAGCAGGGCCGTGGCTGAGAGCGAGCCCCGCAGCGGCCCACGCCCACGCACGCCTGAAGGCCGAGTCGTGAGGAAAGCGGCCTGAGACCACCGCCAGGGCCGCCCCTTCAGGTGCCCCGGCCCGGCGCCCCCACCCCTGCCGTCGCGGCTCCGCGTCCTCTGCTGCACCCTCCTCGCCGCCCCTGCCCCCACGCCGGGAGCCTGGCTCGTGACCTGCTAGGAGCTGCAGCCCGTGCAGCCCCCGGCCCCGCTCTTCCCGCCACGGCGGCCCTGTTGGGGGCTGGTGTCCGCCGCGGCCCCACCCCCGCCCGCAAGGCCTTGAGCTGGAGCCGCACCCACCTGGCCCGTCTCTCCGGGGGCGCCCCGCGACGTGCTCTGCGCCGGCGCCCTGCGGGCCGGCTGCCTCCCCGGCCACGCCGCGTCGCTCCCCGCTGACGTCACTGGGCGCAGCGTCGCTGCCGTTTGGCGCCCGCCCGGAGGGGTGCGCTGTGGCGCCCTCAGCCTCAGCCGGCCGTCTCCAACAGGCGGGGGCGCCCGCGGGCGTAGCCCAGCCTGGGGCCTGTGGCACCGTCACTGGCGGGCCGCTCTGGAGACGCCTTCACTCTTGAGGCCCAGCGCCGGCCAACCACTCCCCCCAGCCCGGGGCAACAGCGCCTGGGCCTCTGCCCCGCGGCGCACCGCGGCAGGCTCCACCTGGGAGTGTGCCCAGGCTGTGCCCGACCTGCTGTGGAGCTGCCTCAGGAGAGCAGGGAGGCCCCGCGTTGGCCTCGGGGCGGCAGCTCTGTGCACTGGGGCTGGCTGTGCCTCCACCCCACCGACCCCGGCCACACCTGTCACTGGGCTGGACAGAGCCAGAGGCCGCAAGGGCCGCCCCCTGCTGGGCGGGGGCCAGAGAGCCCCCGAAAGCTCAAGCTGAGGACTGGCAGCGCCACACCCACAGGGCAGGGGCCTGTGGGCTCAGGCCTGGCAAGGCACAGGCTCAGCAGGACCGGCCAGTGGGAGTCTCATCCGCACGCAGCTGCCGAGGCCGCAGGCTCCAGGGGCAGTCCCAGGGCTCATCTCACGTACATGGCGCCATCTCGCCCAGCGGCAGCCTCAGACACCCCCGGTGTCACAGCGCCTTGTGAGTTGTTGGGCAACACCAACAAACAGCTCTTGGAGACGGGGCAGGGCTAGGCCCCCGAGCCCTTCAGGGCGGAGGGACAGGCCTGAGGCCTCTGGCTCCTCAGACAGCAACTGCTTGGTGGCTGGTTGGCGCTCTTTCTTCGGAGCCCGATGCAGGGTCTTTTCCGTTGTCCTGCAGACGCCAGCACTGGCTTTTCACTTCTTCTAGGACTGGAATCTGCTCTCTGACCCCGCGTACCCCGGCTTATATTCTCTTTCAGGATGCCCCACCCCCTAGTCTGAGTGGAGCATTTGTCAATTCTGTGGCTAATTGGAGCACTTAGGGCCAATCAGCTCATAGCTTGCATCTGATTGGCCCGCTGCACGATCCAGGAAGTATGCAGTTACTTAAAAGGACTTGAGGGGCCACTGCCAAACTGATGTGTGTGCAGCCGCTGGGAGAGGCAGCCTGTGGGGGGGACACTCCCTGTAGTGTGGAGCGAGGCGTAGGGCGAGGGGGCCTGACCCAGGGGCGTGGGGAGGGGGTGTCAGCGGCGCTCAGGAGATTTCCCTGCGCGAAAGGCCCCAGCGTGGCTGCGCCGCCCGCACCTCAGACGGAAGCGCCCGCGGCGGAGGCTCCTGCCAGCCTCGTCCCTGGGCCCCCGCCGGCCGCCCGCGCCTCACCGGAGGCCGCGGCGCTGAGGCGCCTGACGGGGCGGGCCGGGGGCGGGGCCGTCGGGCCGGGGGCGGGGCCTGCGGGGGGCTGGCCAGCCCGTGAGCGCCGCTCTCTTTCAGGCAAGAGCAAGGAGGCGGAGATAAAGAGGATCAACAAGGAGCTGGCCAACATCCGGTCCAAGTTCAAAGGTGAGCGCGCGTCACCGCGGGAGCCCCGTCCGCGCGCGCGTGCCCGGGGCGGGCGCGGCTGGCCGAGGGGCCGCGCCGGACAGGCAGACCCGTTCAGGCGCCTGCGGGCCCCGCGCCGGACGTCTGCGGGAGGCCGTGGCCAGGGCGGGCCGTCCCCGGGACGCTTGGCAAGACCTGCAGGCGGCTCAGAGGCCAGGCCGCCCTCGCCCGCGGGAGCGCGGCCCGAGGCCCAGGGCGCCGTAAGCCGCGGGTCCGCGGAGCTGCGTCCAGCGTCGGCAGCAGAGTCAGGGCGGCCGGCAGAGGCGGCAGCGGTCACGGAGCTGCGCCGACCCCGCTTCTGGCGCACCCCGCGTCTGCGCCCACGGCTGCGTCTTCTGGGGAGCGCGAGGCCCTCTGCAGGCCGCGGCGGCGACGCCCCACCACAGGCCCGTGGGGACGGGCAGTCTGAGGGCGTCTGTTGGGGTGTCCGGCCGGAGCCGGGGCCCCTGGTGAGGGGAGACGCCAAACAGGCGGGGGCGCCGCGGGAGTCAGAAGCCCGCCCAGAAGCGGAGCCCCGGCCTCAAGCGGCCAGCACGCAGCCTGAGAGCCGCGGCGGCCCCGCGAGCCCGGAGACCGCTGGGCAGCAGCGAGCGCCCTGTGCAGACGGCTCCGCCTCGTCCTCGGGCGGCTGCGAGGCACGCGCGGGGTCCCCCAGGCTCCAGCCTGGGTCTCGGCGGCGGCACGGAGGCCGCAGCCCCGCCCTTGTCCATTCTCGCGCGCGGCCCCGCCCCCACCATAGCTCCGCGCCTACGGGATGTTCTGGCCGCCTCTGAGCCGCACTCGTTTCCAGGCGCCCTAAGTTCGGACACGCGGTGTCGCCGCGACCCGGCCCCGGCCACGCAGGGCTCCGCACACGCCCTGCCCCGCTGACCCAGGCCTGTGCCGCGGCCCGGGGGGTCCCTGGGCACCCCCGGCGCCCGAGGCCTGACCTCACAGCGGCTGGGCCTGCGCGCCCCTTCCCACCGGGCCTGGTGTGCAGCCTCCACCCCAGGCCGGGCGGCCGCCTGAGCGTGCTGTGGCCGGCCTGTGCTCTGGGGTCCGGCGGCCTGAGGGCGTCACTTGGGGCAAAGACGCGGCAAACCCTCACGAGCGTGCAGAGCCGCCAGCCCGCGCCCGCTGCGGGCGCCTCCCAGTGTCAGTCTGGTGCCCCGTCCTCGGCGGCGTGGCCTGCAGATGCCCTGCTGTCCAGCGGCTGCCGCCCGGCCCGGCCACCCTGTGGGGCCGCGGGGCGGGGCGGTCTGCTCGCCCTCGGGCTGGGAGCGACAGGTCCGCACTCACAGGGCGGGGCGCGCAGAGCTCCGGTCAGTGCCCACCAGCCGGCACGGGCCCCGCCGTCCCAAGTCTGGCCTCTCGGCGGCGAGCTGTGGGTGCACCCCCAGCCCTGGTCTCGGGGTGGGAGGGAGGCCTGGGGCCCGCGGCGGCCAGTCCCTGCTGTCCCCGCACTGCCCTCCCGCCGCCTCTGCAGGTGACAAGGCGCTCGACGGCTACAGCAAGAAAAAGTACGTGTGCAAGCTGCTCTTCATCTTCCTCCTGGGCCACGACATCGACTTCGGGCACATGGAGGCCGTGAACCTGCTGAGCTCCAACAGATACACGGAGAAGCAGATCGTGAGCGGGCGCGGGCGGGCCCGGCCAGCGCGGCCCTGGTGGGGTGCGTGGGAGGGGCCGCTCGGCGCCCTGCGCCCTTCCCGCCACTCTGGGACCCCCGGCCTGCGCCGGTCGCTCTGCCTGCCCCCTCCTGCCGCCCGCTGCTCCTGCCCCCGGCTTGGAGCTCGGCCCCGCCCCTCGGGCTGCTGGGCCGGCGGTGTAGCAGGTCACCTCGGTGCCAGTCAAGAGTTTAGCCACAGTGGGGGTGTTGGAAAGAGGAGAAACTTAGCCGTGGGAAGTGAAAAGACGCGGGGGTCTGCTCGCCGGCGCCACTTACCGGGGTTTCCCAGGGAGTCCTGGGGGCGGCGGCCTGGGTGTCGGCGAGCCCCCCGCCTGCCTGCCCGCACTGACCCCGGCCCCCCGCAGGGCTACCTGTTCATCTCCGTGCTGGTGAACTCCAACTCCGAGCTGATCCGCCTCATCAACAACGCCGTCAGGAACGACCTGGCCAGCCGCAACCCCACCTTCATGGGCCTGGCCCTGCACTGCATCGCCAACGTGGGCAGCCGCGAGATGGCCGAGGCCTTCGCCGGGGAGATCCCCAAGGTCCTCGTGGCGGGGTGCGTCTCCGGGCTTGAGGGGCTCATCAGACCCGCCAGGACCTGAGGGCGCGGGGTGTCGTCCCCCCTGTCGGCGGGGAGGGGGCCGGCGGGAGCTGAGGCTTAAGCCCCGGGCATGGGGGCGGCCAGGCCTCCTGCCCCCAGAGACCGCCGGGGAGCCAGAGGGCGGGGCGGGCTCGGGCGCCGGCCGCACTGCGGTGTGCAGGCCAGAGGCAGCCGGATCCCCGTGGGCCTAGGGGCGGCCCCAGCCGTGTCCACAGCGCCCCTGCGCTCTCCCGCGTGGAGCTCTGCGTGCGCGGGCCGGGCGCCGGGGGTGCCGGAGCCGCGTCGGGCCTTCCCAAGCCGGGCGGGCGGGGGTCTGGGCGCTAACCCACCGCTGAGCTCGGTGGGCGCCTCCCCAGCACAGTCAGGACCTGGGGCCAGGCCTCCTGGTGACGGGCAGGGCCAGCAGTGCCCGGCCCCGAGGGTGCCAGGGCCTCGGCCGTGTCTCAGGGCCCCGGGCATCTGGCCAGAGGCTGCTGCACTTCGTGGAGCACCCCACGGGGCCGTCGGGGCCAGCCTGGGGAGCTGGCTCCGGGCCGTGAGTCGGAGGGCAAGCGTGAGGGCCGCAGAGGGCCCCGCGGGGAACGTGAGGAGGCCGGGCGCCCCCGGGGCAGGGAGACCAGGCAGAGGCCGTGCCCTGAGGCCAGCTCTGCCGTCCAGCGACACCATGGACAGCGTGAAGCAGAGCGCCGCCCTGTGCCTGCTGCGTCTGTTCCGTGCGTCTCCCGACCTGGTCCCCATGGGCGACTGGACGTCCCGGGTGGTCCACCTCCTCAATGACCAGCACCTGGTGAGCGCCGGCGGCTCCGCCTGCGGGCGCTGGGGCGCCCGGAAGTCCCCGTATCGGCGGCCGGTGCCTGGGTGGAGCCCCACAGCCCGTGTCTTCCAGGGCGTGGTGACCGCAGCCACCAGCCTCATCACCACCCTGGCGCAGAAGAACCCGGAGGAGTTCAAGACCTCCGTGTCGCTGGCCGTGTCCCGGCTCAGCAGGGTGAGTCTCGGCGGGGGCAGCGGGCTGGCCTTGGTCCCCTTTGCTTAATGAGTCGCGGGTTCTCGCCCCGCCTCGCCGGGGGTTGGTCAGTGGGCGGCCGGAGGGGCGACGCTGACTTTGGCCGGAGACTGAGGCTAATGCCCCACAGTGGCTGTAGGGTGGTTTCTGTGGTATCCGAGCCGCGGGGTGAGTGTGTGCGGCGCCGCAGGCCTCGCCTCTCCCCCAGACCAGCTGCCGTCGTTAGTGGGCGCTTGGGCTCTCGCTGCTGCGCCGTCCGCGCCCCTGGACGCGGAACAGTGTCGCCGGACTGTGTCGCCCTCTGGCGCTTCCGCGGGCCCAGAGCCCTTCGCCGCGGTGCCCGGTCGCTGGCTTTGGCCCCGCGCCGGGGCGCCCGGCACCTCCTCCGCCCGCGTGCGGGCCGCTGTCCTGGCGCTGACTCGGTCTGGGCCCCTAGACGCGCTTTGGCTCACGGCGTGGACAGTCGGACGCTGCCTCTCGCTGCCGTCGTCTCTGCGCCTGTATCGAGCACGAGCACGAAAGCGCCCGCGAGGCCAGACCGCGCCTGCGCCTGTTTGTGCGCGCGCGCGTGTGTGTGTGTGTGTGTGTGTGTGTGTGTGTGCGCGCGCGCGCGCCTGGGGGCTGAGACCGCTCCCAGGACTCCGCCTGCGCCCCGCCCGGGACGCCTCTGAGCCCTGCGTCTCGCAGATTGTGGCCTCGGCGTCCACCGACCTCCAGGACTACACCTATTACTTCGTGCCCGCGCCCTGGCTGTCGGTGAAGCTCCTGCGGCTGCTCCAGTGCTACCCGCCCCCAGGTAGGGGCTGCGCCTGCGCGGGATGGAGCCGCCAGGAGCCCGAGTGCGGGCGCCGTGAGCCTGTGTGGCCGCGGGCGCAGCCCTTCTCCCTCCCGCCTCCTGCGCGGGCCCAGGCTTCTGGGAGCCGACGCCTCACGTGCAGTGCCCCCACTCCACGGCGCCCCCACCCCGGCCGCTCTGGTGGGGGCCTTCCCGGCCCGGGGGCGGAGTGTGCAGCTGGGAGGGGCCCGCCGGGTTGGGGTGGCCCAGCCCACCCCAGCCGCCCTCCCCATGCCCTGGGGGCGCCCTTTCTGCACCCGTCCTCCGGTTCCTTCTGCCGGTGGCCTGGCCGCAGCCTGGGGCATAGGACAGACCTGGGGGTCCTCGTCCTCTTGGGGAGTCCTGGCCCACGGCTCCGCCTCGCCTACCCCGTGGGGTCTAACATCCTCCTCCCTGTGGACACTGCGGCTGGCCGCGGAGCACAGGGCCCTGCGCGCGTCTGTCCGGGCCGCGGTCCCTCCCGCTGGGCGCCCGCTGTGGGCGGGGCCTGGACCGGCGCCGCGCAGGGGCCTGCGCGCTGCTCTGCTGCCGGCCGTGGTGACGCCGGCCGTCCCGCCCAGAAGACCCTGCGGTGCGCGGCCGCCTGACCGAGTGTCTGGAGACCATCCTCAACAAGGCCCAGGAGCCGCCCAAGTCCAAGAAGGTCCAGCACTCCAACGCCAAGAACGCCGTGCTCTTCGAGGCCATCAGCCTGGTCGTGCACCACGACAGGTGGGCGCCGGCCTGCTCCGGGCCACTCTGTCTCCCAGTGCCTGGCGCTGGCCGGAGCCTCTGCCTGTCCACTCCACGTGGCCAGCGCGGGCCTCTCCTTCGAGACTGCCGGTGTCCCCGGCTGCTCACCGTGTCCGCCTGGTCCTCGGGGGCGCGGGGTGGGGTGCCGCGGGGGGCTTTCACCCCATTGCTGTGGCCGAGGTGGTTCCCCGTGACGAAGCTGGGCGTTTGGGGGGTGCTGGGACCACCAGGGCCCGAGCACCCTCGTCTTCTCGCCAGACCTGGGGGCAGGGGCGGGTGTGGGGAGGGCTCGGCGGGCTGGTCCAGCCCTCTGCTGAGGGCCCGGCCCGACGAGGGGGCTGTGCGGGGGCGCCCCAGCTGCCCGGCCGGCTCTGGGGTGGGGCGTCCTGCTGGGAGCCCCGCTTCTCGCCCCCAGCGAGCCCAACCTGCTCGTCCGCGCCTGCAACCAGCTGGGCCAGTTCCTGCAGCACCGGGAAACCAACCTGCGCTACCTGGCGCTGGAGAGCATGTGCACGCTGGCCGGCTCCGAGTTCTCCCACGAGGCGGTCAGGGCCCACATTGACACCGTCATCGGTGCCCTCAAGGCAGGTGCCCCTGGCGGGCGGGCAGCCCCCGGACGCTCGTGTCCCCGAGCGGCTCTGTTTTGGGGGAAAGATAAAGTGTTTTGTCGAGAGAGAATTCCCTCGTTGGGAGTCGTTAGCGTTTTCGAGCTGGAAGGGGCCGGGGGCCCCGCAGTGCCCACCCCTCCGGCTCGGCCTGGGAGGAGGCGCAGGGGCCGGTGTGCTGAGCGCGGGCGCTGCGGGCCCCCAGGCCCCAGCCCGCTTTGGCCGGTCTCCGCGGCGTCCGGGACCACCCCACACACGTGGCTGCGGCCAGGGCGGGGGCTGGGCCGGGGCAGCAGCGAGGCCCCCACGGCTGCGCGGTCAGGCGCTCCCTGGGGCTCCCGGGCGCCGGGGCGGGGGGCCAGGGGCGGGCTGCGGAGCTGCTGCGTGCTCGGCCGCCCAGCGCCCGGCCTCTCGCAGACGGAGCGGGACGTGAGTGTGCGCCAGCGGGCCGTGGACCTGCTCTACGCCATGTGCGACCGCGGCAGTGCCCGGCAGATCGTGGCCGAGATGCTGAGCTACCTGGGGACGGCCGACTACGCCATCCGGGAGGAGATCGTGAGTGCGGCTGCGGCGCGGTGGCCTCTCCGGGCTGGGTCTGCGCCGGGCGGGCGGCGGGGGATGTCTCCAGCTGGGCGTCCCTGCCCAGTGGGTGCCCACGGAGCCCGAGCACGGAGGGGGGCCGGCTGCTGGTCAGCTGCAGTTTCTGCCGGGGTGTCCTGCGTGTCTGCGGCAGCCTGGGGCCTGGCGGGCGCCGCCACCTACTCCTGTCGGGTGTTGGGGGAGAGGAGGCTGAGCCTGTGACCAGCCTCACGGTCCCTCGGGGGCTGGTTGGACTGTGGGGTCAGCTGCTGGCCCCCCGGTGTGCAGGGCCCTCGTGCTTGGTGGCAAAGTGGGCGGCCCAGCTTCTGGAGGCCCCGGAGGGCGTGGGGGAGCCGGGGAGGGGAGGAGCCCAGCGGGCTGGCGGCTCTGCCACTCTCCAGTGGCACGTGGGCGGCCTGAGGCCTGTGGCGCCTGCCCCTACTGCGCCCAAGAGGTCAGCACTCGCTTCCTGTCCCTGGGTGACACCTGGTCAGTGCCATCCCCAGCGTCCCCACTGAGAGCTCTGTCCACCTCCCGTGCGGCCGGGCATGCCACGAGCGTGCCCGGCCTCATGCCGGGTGCTGGGGCCCTTCCGCGGGGAGGGTCACTGGGGGTCTCCACAGCTGCTTGTGTGGGTGGGGTAGACGGAAGTGGGCCCTCACCCCAGGGGCTTCGGGGGGCCTCACCGTCACAGGGAGCCTCGGGTCTTCTGCAGGAAGCGGCTGCCAGCGCATCCAGAGAGGGCAGGTGTGGGGCTCCGGGGGCAGCCCGGAGTGTGTGGGGCGTCTGGCAGGCTGGGCACCAGCGAGCGCGGCTGTGGGGTGACCCGGGCAGGTGTTCCAAGGGGTGCTGCCCTGGGCTGTCTTGGGGAGCTAGCAGGGGCGGGGCAGGGGCGGACGGTGGACCGGCTGGGGTGTCCTGAGTGGTGGGCGTGGCCTGGAGGACCCCTCTGGGGGCTGAGGGGGTCGATGAATGGGGGGTCTCCGTGGGCAGTTGAGGGGAGCGGGCGAAGAGAAGCCCCAGGGAAGACAGGGAGAACGGCCCCGAGTTCAGGGCTTCCCGAGGGAGCAGTGGGCGCGGGCTCCTGCGAGGGGCTGTCTCTACCGCGGGGTCCGCGCTCGGCCGCCTCTGCGCAGTCTGCGCCCGCGCCTGGGCTCTCGGGCCGCGGAGCCGCTGCACCCCTCTCTCGGGCCCGCCGCACCCCCGCCGTGCGCCCGCGGGGCTCGGCCTCCGCCCTGAGCGGTCGCCCCGCAGGTGCTCAAGGTGGCCATCCTGGCCGAGAGGTACGCCGTGGACTACGCCTGGTACGTGGACACCATCCTGAACCTGATCCGCGTGGCGGGCGACCATGTGAGCGAGGAGGTGTGGTACCGCGTCATTCAGATCGTCGTCAACCGCGACGACGTGCAGGGCTACGCCGCCAAGACGGTGTTCCAGGTGCGGCCGCCGGCCCCGTTTGCCGTCCGACGGGTGGTGCCTGCAGGGCCCAGCCCTGTCCTGGTGGGAACCCCTGCCAGGGTAACCCCAGCTGTGCTGGGTGCCATCTGGGAGGTGTGGGGGCGCTCGAGCTCCAGCTCGGGGCGCTGGGCCCGCCTGCCACAGCCCCTGTGCTCCCTGCAGGCCCTGCAGGCCCCCGCGTGCCACGAGAACCTGGTCAAAGTGGGCGGCTACATCCTGGGGGAGTTCGGGAACCTCATAGCCGGGGACCCGCGGTCCAGGTGAGTGTCCGGGCCACGCGGTCCGCAGCCCTGCCCGCGCGGCCCGGGCCCCTCCGTCAGGCCGGCGCCCTGCGGCGGGTGGTGACGCCCGCTCTGGCCCGCAGCCCACTGGTCCAGTTCGACCTCCTGCACGCCAAGTTCCACCTGTGCAGCGTCCCCACCAGGGCTCTGCTCCTGTCCACCTACATCAAGTTCGTGAACCTCTTCCCCGAGGTGAAGCCCACCATCCAGGCCGTGCTGCGCGGCGCCGGCCAGCTCCGGAGCGCCGACGTGGAGCTGCAGCAGCGCGCCGTGGAGTACCTGCGGCTCAGCGCCGTGGCCAGCTCCGACATCCTGGCCACCGTCCTGGAGGAGATGCCGCCCTTCCCCGAGCGTGAGTCCTCCATCCTGGCCAAGCTCAAGAAGAAGAAGGGCCCGGGCGTGCCGGCCGACCCCGAGGAGGCTAAGCGGGAGCGGAGTGCCGACGTGAACGGGGGCCCCGAGCCCCCCCCGGCCGGCGGCAGCGCCTTGGTGGGTCCCGCACGGGGGGAGGCGGCCGCGCGGGGTCTGGGCCTGGCGGGCCGAGCCTGCCCCCCGCAGGCACCCAGAACCGCTCCCGGCCAGGACAGCGGTGCCGGCTGCGAGTGTCCCTCAGCAGCCGTCTCGGGCCTGGGCCGCCCCAGGGTCTGCGGCGGCGTCTGCTGGGTTTGGACGGCGACGCCTCGCTTCCGGGGCGGCCGCGGGGGGCCAGTGTCCTCCAGGCCCCGCGGGCTGGCGGGGCAGAGCCCTTCACGTGGGGGGGCTGCCCGCCTGTGGCCAAGCGCCAGGAGCCCCTCCAGAGCCGCGCGGCACACCCCTTTGCCAGCCCGCGCCTTTCACTGCTTGTCCAGCGAGGGGCAGCCGGACAGCGTCATCCCTCTTCAGATGCTGTCCCGGGCGGGGTCTGAGCTGCGGAGGATGTGGCCTGCAGCCTGACCGGGTTGGGTGTCTGCCTGCGGCTGCGACTCTGAGGGCCCGTGCTCTTGGGGTCCCTCTCGCCACCGCGTCTGCTCGCCCCCTGGCCCTGCTGCCCTCTCCAGGGCCGGGGCTCTCCTGCTGGCGGGCGCCCCAGCTCTGGGCCTCCAGAGGGCGTGTGGGGGCCGTGCGTGCGGTGGCCGGCGCCGAGTTGCATATGGGCCAGGCGGGTCCCGGGCAGCGTGGCCCAGAACGTGCGCCCTGGCCGGGGAGCGCCGGCCACACTCGCCGTGGCAGCAGGTCACGGTGGGGACGGAGACCAGCCCCCGACGCCGCCACGCCGGCCTCTCTTTTCCAGTCCACGCCCTCTCCGTCCGCAGACCTCCTGGGTCTGGGGGCCGCGGCCCCCGCACCCGCAGGCCCCCCGGCTGTCTCCAGCGCCGGGCTGCTGGTGGACGTGTTCTCAGACGCGCCCTCCACGGCCGCCCCTCTCGCCCCCGGCTCTGAGGACAACTTTGCCAGGTAAGGCTGCGGCTGTCGCACTGTGGCCTTTCTCTGTTCCGTCTCTCCCAGTGCTCGTTCCGTCCCTTCCCGGGGCCAGCCGCGCCCAGCAGGCAGCCCGGCCATGCCGCCGCCTCTCCGCAGGTTCGTCTGCAAGAACAACGGGGTGCTGTTCGAGAACCAGCTGCTGCAGATCGGCCTCAAGTCCGAGTTCCGGCAGAACCTAGGTGGGTGGCGGCGCGGCCCAAAGCTCCTCTCACGCCGGCGGGCGGAAGACGCTTGCGGACCGGACGTCTGAGAAAGGTCCGCTTGCCAGAGCGCGCGGAGAGCCGACGACAGGAAACAGAGCCCAGTTACAGGAGGGACGCGAGGCCCGAGTGGACGTCTGCTAAGGGGGCGCCGCTGGCGGCACCCGGGGTGCCTGTGCCGCCCGCGGGCTTCTGCCGCCGAGGCCCAGGGCACCCGAGCGCGGCGTCCCTCGCGGGTCCCCCCCAGGCCACAGGGCCGGGCGCAGCTGTGAGGACCAGGGTCTTGGCTCTGGGCCGGGACGCGTGGCCGGTTTTGATCGTTTCTTAAATTTAAAAGCCAGACGGGGGCAGCCGAACTGCCTGTCCTCAGCGCGGGCGCCGAGCGGGAGTCCACGGGCGCCTGTGGCGGCGGCGCCTGGCCGCACTCCGGCTCGGGCCTCCTGGCTGCGCCCTGCCAGGGGTGAGCCCACTGGCCAGGTCGCTCTGGGCCGGGCAGGGGCAGAGAGGGCCAGGGCCCGTGTACTGCCCGGCCGTGGGCTGGCGCTGGATGCCCCGCGGGGCGGGCCCCGCGGCCTGGGCTCCTGGCCCGGAGGGCAGACGCGCTTGTCCCGCGGGCGTCCCGCCCGCGCAGAGCAGCTGACGTCTCTGCAGGTCGGATGTTCATCTTCTACGGGAACAAGACGTCCACGCAGTTCCTGAGCTTCACGCCCATGCTGGTTTGCTCAGACGGCCTCCGGGCCGATATCCTCTCAGGCCTGCGCCCCGGGGCTGGTCGGGCCGGCCGTCTTCCACACGGAGCCCTGGGCCTCTCCTGCTGGCCGGGCAGCGCGGCCCTTCCCCTCGCCCTCCCCGATGGCCTCTGCGCGTTGTCGGCACTGGGCTCGGGGCCACTCTGGCAGGCCGGGGCTGCTGCGGGTGGGTTTGTGGGTGCCCCCGTCCCTCCAGCTCTGAGGGCTGCCCCCACCTTGCCGTGGCCTCCTTGACGAGCGCACCCCTGAGTCTGCAGACCAAGCCCGTGGACCCCACCGTGGACGGGGGCGCCCAGGTGCAGCAGGCCGTGAACATCGAGTGCGTGTCCGACTTCACGGAGGCGCCCGTGCTCAACGTCCAGTTCAGGTGGGCCCACCTGCAGCCCCCGCCCGGCCTTGCGTCCTCCCGCCCAGGGCGGTAACGCTGGGTGGACGCTGGCCAGTGCGGGCGGAGGGCCATCCTGCAGCACGCGAGGCTGCAAGCTCTCAGGGCGGGGGCCTGCGGGGCCGTCCGTTCTGTCCGGCCTCCGTGAGGGTCGCGTTACAGACGGGAGAGGCCGCCGGAGGTCGTGGCCTCCGCAGGCTCAGGCGGCCGGCCGACCCCGTGTCCTGCAGGCGGCTCCTGGCCCGCTGCCAGCCCCGGGGCGCGCGAGCACGTGTGGCCGTGGCACGCACCCGGCCCTGGCTCGGCCCTCAGCTGGACGGCCGTGCCGCGCAGCACTGCCCTGGGCTGGGCGGTGAGGTTGGGCGCTGCCCACCCACGCCACCCCTCTGGAGTCCACCGGTCGCGGTCCAGCTCTCGGTGACCGTGCCCCTCCCCACGGCGGCGCAGGTATGGGGGCACCTGCCAGAACGTGTCTGTGAAGCTGCCCGTCACCCTCAACAAGTTCTTCCGGCCCACGGACATGGCCGCCCAGGACTTCTTCCAGCGCTGGAAGCAGCTGAGCAGGTGAGCCGGCGTGGGCGGCCGGCGGGGCTCCTGGCCGCTCACCTCCCGCAGCCCGGGCCCGCCCCTCACAGCGCCCCTCCAGCCCCCAGCAGGAAGCGCAGAACATCTTCAAGGCAAAGCACCCGATGGACGCCGAGGTCACCAAGGCCAAGGTGGGCGCCAGGCCAGGCTGCCTGGAGGGCGGGCGGGGTCGGGCCGCGGCATCTGGCCGGCTGTGCCCTCTCCACAGATCATCGGCTTTGGCTCCGCGCTCCTGGAAGAGGTGGACCCCAACCCCGCCAACTTCGTGGGGGCCGGCATCATCCACACCAGCACCACGCAGATCGGCTGCCTGCTGCGGCTGGAGCCCAACCTGCAGGCCCAGGTGGGGCGCTGCCGGCGGGCGGGGCCTGCGGAGGTGCGGCGGCCCGGCTCCCCGTCGTGGGGCGAGGCCCTGCCGCCCGGCGGGGTGTTGGCCGTGGGCTGCGGTCGGGAGCCCGGGGCTCCTCGGCGCGGGCCGGGGCCGGGGCGGGGCCTGACGCGCGCCCCCCGCAGATGTACCGCCTGACGCTGCGCACCAGCCGGGACGCCGTGTCGCAGCGGCTGTGCGAGCTGCTGTCGGAGCAGTTCTAGGCCCGGCCGCCCCCGTGTGTCCCTCGGCGGCCGCCCGTCCAGACGCCGCCCTGCAGGGCCCGTGCTGCCCGCCCTGGCCCGGGCCAGCGACTGCAGCGCCTCTCCAGGTTTTACGGAAATCTGGACAGTTTTGTGGCCGAAGCAACCAATTAAAGGGAAGCAGAAGTTTGAAAACGAGCACAGGCTTGGCGTTTCATTGAGGCGCTCCCGCCCTGCAGCCACCGCTGGCCCCGGGGCTGCCCGCAGGGGCCGCTCTGACCGCGGAGTGGGCGTCCGTGTGGGAGCCCCCCAAGGCGCCGGGCTGTCTGGAGTCCTGGGTCGGCCCAGCACCTGCTGTTGGCTGCCGCCTCCCGGGACAGTACAGACCCCAGCAGGGAGCTACCGTGTCTGGTGGCCGGTCAGCCCCGTCTCCCGCGGACTTGGCAGCCACCCCAGCTCCGGCCCCCCAAGGGCGGTGTGCGGCCCCTCAGGCTTGCACACGCTGGAGGCGCCCCGCTGGCTGGGCGCCCCTCCTGTGGGCTTCAGGGAAGCGCCCGCCGGCCAGTGCGAGGACGGGCTCCCACCTGTCAGGCTGCTGCTGGCCAGCGCCGCCCCGCCCCGCCCCCAGGCCTGGGAGCCCCGTGAAGAGACCAAGCGCAGGACTGCTGTTCACTGTGCTGGTTTATTTGCCCGCGGGCGCCGGGTGCCTGGGCCGTGGCTCTGCCAGCCCAGAGGGGCCTCCCGCCTGCCTGATGCCTGCCCTGGGGCTGGTTCCAGGCGACGGACGGCTGAGGCCAGGAGGTGCCAGGAGGGCGCCGACTTGGTCACCAGCTGTGGGACCCCTGTCCAGCAGCCGCTGTGTCCAGGGGCGCCCCGGGCCGTGCCTGTGCTCGGGAGCCTGCTGGGCGGCGGGCGGCGGCCTAGTCCCCGCAGTCCCAGGGCCCGCACACGCAGCTGCTGAAGAGCGTCAGCGTGAGCACGAGCGGCCGGCCCTGGGCCCCGGGGTCCGCGCAGGGCAGCTCCACCTGCTTCTCGTAGGTGCCCACAGGGTGGCAGCAGCTGCACTGTACGTCCACCTGCTGGCTGGTGAGGCTGAAGCTGCACGGGCGGGGGAGAGGGCGGTCAGGCCACTGCAGGAAGGGGGCCCGGCTGGCCACCGTGCCGCCGCGGACCTGCCCGCCCCGGCCGCGCTCACCTGGCAGAGGAGGCGCAGACGCCCTCGCAGCGGGTCAGCGTCACGTTGGCAGTGCAGCCCCGGTAGGTGACCTCCTGCTCCAGCTCCCGCACGCTGCAGACCTCTGCGAGGGGGCGTGGCGTCAGCCGCGCAGGCCCCGCCTCGCCCCGTCTCCTGCCCGCCCAGCTCTGCCTGCGGAGCTCGCCCGAGGGGGTCGGGGCGGCCACAGGGGCGAGGCAGGCGCAGCCGGCCGCCCCGTCCACCCCTCTCCCTCTAACCTGCGGGCACACCTATGTCTGGTCCGCTGGGCCCAGAGCCTGTGGAGGGACAGGGGAGGGGTCAGTGGCCTGGGCCGGCGCTGGGCTCTGCCGTTTCCTTCTGGCTGGGCGGCGGCCAGGCCGGGCCAGAGGCTCTCCCAGCAGGGGCTGCTGAGTGACCGGCTTTAGCCTCGGAGACGCAGCACAGACGCTGCGGGTGCATCAGGCCAGCCCGCTAAGGAGCGTGAGTGGGCAGGCGTGCCAGGGCACAGCGGACCTGTGGGCAGGGCCCTGGGGAGCTGGACACCTGCTGTGGTCTGGAAGGGGTGAGGGCCTGACCAGGGGCCCTAAGCCGACAAAGGCTGCTCAGGGGCGGCCCTGGGGCAGCGGCGGGCCAGACTGGCCTCAGACAGCTGCTGCTGCCGGGGCGTCCGTGCCAGGCCTGCCAGGGCAAGGGCAGGGGCTGGGGTCAGGCCGGGTGTGAGGCTGCCAGGAGGGGCCTGAGGGCAAGGCCTGACGTGGTCAGGAGCCCGGAGGTGGAGCCCACAGGGTGGTCCAGAGACTGACCGCACGCGGTCAGGCCAGAGGAGGCCGGGGCAGGAGAAGCAGACGCCGCAGGGGCTCGTACCTGAGGCGCTGGGGGTGGACGTGGCGGCGGAGACAGTGGGCCACCCGGAGGAGGCAGGCCCCGGGGCGGGCGAGGATGCTGAGCTGGGCAGCACCCCGGCAGACAGGGCCCCGGAGGTGCTCGGAGGCCGCGTGGGGAGGTTGGTGGCTACAGCGCTCGGGATGGACGTCGCCCCTAGAGTGGACGACGGGAGGCTGGCAGGGGACGCGGGGGAGGTGAAGGGGGTGGACCGCCAGGTGGTGGACTGCGAGGTCGAGGACCAGGCAGGGAAGCTGGCCGTGGACTGGAGCGTGGAGACATGGGTGGAGCTGTGGAGGGGACGTTGGGTGGGTAACCCTGAAATAGGAGTGGACAGTACAGGGGTGGGCCGGGGCCCGATGGACTGAGAGGGACCAGTGCTGCTGCGGGTGGCGGACACTGAGGCCTGGGTGGTGTGGGCTGTGGTGGAGAGAGTGGGGGACCCGCTGGGGCTCTGGGTGTTGGTCCCTGGGGTCCCTGGCACCCTGGTGCTGGTGCTGGTGCTGGGGTGCCCA
Source organism: Scalopus aquaticus (assembly GCA_004024925.1). NCBI lineage: Eukaryota > Metazoa > Chordata > Mammalia > Eulipotyphla > Talpidae > Scalopus > Scalopus aquaticus. The sequence goes on from PVIJ01011792.1 coordinate 52,939, forward strand.
ATGGTCTGTGTGACCCCAGCGGACGGGGGCAGCTGGGTAGGGGGCGAGTGAGTGACCAGGGC
>PVIJ01011793.1:0-52936 GCA_004024925.1 Scalopus aquaticus
AGTTTGAGGAATTGCCATACAGCTTTCCATAGTGGTTGGACCAGTTCACATTCCCACCAGCAGTGTAGAAGAGTTCCTTTTTCTCCACATCCTTTCCAGCATTTGTTGTTGCCTGTATTTTTAATGTGTGCCATCCTCTCAGGTGTGAGGTGGTATCTCATAGTGGTTTTGATTTTCATTTCCTTGATTATAAGTGATGCTGAGCATTTACAAAGATGTAGTATTAAACTGAGATATCATCTCATGCCCATGAGAATGGCGCATACTGAAAAGACCCCCAGCAAATGCTGGAGAAGATGTGGAGAAACAGGAATCTTATTACAGTTTTGGTGGAAGCATAAACTGGTGCAGCCATTTTGGAAAGCAATCTGGATATACAATAAAAACTAAAAATGGATATACCATACAACCCAGCATTCCCACTCTTGGATGTCTACCCAAATAACATGAAACCACCAAGCTGAAAAACTTGTGATTCTGCAGTGTCTATTGCAGTACTATTTACAATAGTTAGGACATGGAAGCAACCTAAATTCCCATGCATAAAAGGCTGGATCAAGAAACATAGTCTATTCACACTATGGAATACTATTCAGCCATAAGGAAAGACAAACTGCTGCAATTTATAGCAAAATGGAAAGAATTCAAGGAAATTATGCACAGAAAAGCATGTCAGACTGACAACAACATATATTGGACATTTACATTGAACAATTTGATAAAGTAAAATACAAATCCTAGTGGACATCAGTAAAAGCAGTGAGGTTTCTGGGGTTAAGAAAGTGGGGGAAGGGAGAAAGTATCAAGAGGATGGGCGGGGGGACAAACAAAATAACAGAAGCTGTATTGACATCATCAAGAAGGCCAGTGTGACTGGACCTCAGTGAGTGGGGTTAAGTAGCACAAGATAAAATGCGGAAGGATGTAGAGACCAAATCATGTGAATGACAGCAAGATTCCCAAAAGAAGTGGGTGGGATAACACATTGTAAACACAGTCCAATCATCCAAAAAGCTTAATTTGGCAGAGAAAAATAGAATGCCACTTGGCTCAGATGCAGATCTAATAATACATGTTTTATTTTCAATAATAGAGAGGTGAATATCCTTAAAGGGGAAAATCCATAAGGAAAGAGAGGGTTGACTCCTTTTCCTTCAATAACCATTAGTGACATGTTCTCCCAGCAAAGCACACAGCAACCCACTCAACGTGGGCATTAATCTCACACAGATAGGCTTTGCCTGGGGAGTGAACATATGTTATCCCTTGAAATGCTCAGCTCTTCTGCTTAGAGCTAGTTTGTAAAATCCAAAAGTGACATTGCACACATTTTGGTATATTTTTTCTGACATTTAAAACTTTCAAGGATATGCCTTGGAGCATGATTTTAAACCTGGATCTTAGAGGACAGCTAGTCTAACCCCCTCATTTTATAGAAAAGCAAACAGAAGCCCAGAAAAAGTGGGTTTGGCCAAGTTCAGAAGACCAAACAGTGACTGTGAAGGCCTGATTTTGTCTTCAAAGTTCTGATTCAAATGTCTTCACTAGAAAAGACCATGCCTTCTACATTTTAAGGCCCAACCCAAGGGATGGGTGGATGGATATAAAATTCATTCAATTTTATATGCATGAAAGAATGAGCAACCACATGATCAGATAGTATGCTAATTGCTAGAAATGCAAATATGAGCACATTTATGATGTCTGTTTCCATTTCGTCATGCCTTCCTTTTCTCTGTCTCCTCCATGCAGGTTTATAACCCCATCATTTTATCAAGACCTCTCTCACCAACTACTTCTGTTGTCAACCCTAAAAATTATCTGTTCTTTCTTGGCATCTCAGCAGCGTGGAGTAGACAGAAGAAAGGAAGGCGTGAGGAAATGGAAACAGACATCATAAATGTGCTCATATTTGCATTTCTAACAATTAGCATACTATCTGATCATGTGGTTGCTCATTCTTTCTTGCATATAAAATTGAGTGGATTTTTTATCCATCCACCCATCCCTTGGGTTTGGGCCTTAAAACGTAGAAGGCATGGTCTTTTCTAGTGAAGACATTTGAATCAGAACTTTGAAGACAAAATCAGGCCTTCCTGCTATGACAACCATTTCATTTTAATCTTAGCTTCCATGATATTTTCTTTGCGCCTCCTGAAGCCCCACTTACATTTCTTGCTGGTTCCTCTTCAGTATAATTTCAAATTATTGGCATTCCCGACTTGGTTCCTGATCAGTAACTGTTCTCTAACTCAGAGTCCACTCTAGCTGATTATATGTTACTGAACTCAAAACTTGTTTCTCTAACTTGCCTACTTGATATCTCCATTTAAATGTTGAATAGATATCTCAAATATAACATGTGCTAAACAGACTTGACTCTTAACTCTGCCCTGTAACATTCCTCTCTCTTGATAAATTCATTCAACATTATTAAACAAGTGTCTCCTTTATGCTACTTATAGTCTAGATACTGGAAATACAGTGGTGAATGAAACAAACAAAATTCCTGTTATCAAATAGTTTATATTCTAGTGGAGGGAGAAGCAAGTGGCTTGTTTAATTCAAGAAGACCTAGAACCAGCCACTTCCCACCCTGGCTATTGCAATAACATAACTGGTCTCACTGCTCCTGTACTTCTGCTCTCCATTCTCTATATAACGACCAGAATAATTTGTATAACACACAAATATAAACACAAATTATAAGTTTGAGCTCCCCCCTTCCCAACACACACACATTGCTTTAAAACTCTAGTTGATTCTAGTTGAGTAAAATTCAATTTTATTCCCATGATTCATAAAGCCCTTCATCTTCTAGTCCTGCCTACCAGAACTCCCCTTTGTTTTCTTGGCTCCAGCAAGCCAAAATCCCTTCTGTTTCTCTAATTTTCTAAGTTGATCTCAGGCCTTTTGCACTAGCTGTTTCTTCTGTCTGGAATACTCTGGCCTAGAACTTGAAAGAACTGGCCATTTCTCATCATTCAAGAATGTCACCTCAAAATAACCTCATAACTTTCCAGATTTCACAATTTAAACCTCCCTTCCACTTCATCATGTTCTTTCCCATTACAGTGTGTTATATGCTAGACACTTCTCATTATAATCTTTTTGATTTACTTTTTACAATCTGTCCCTCTGTACTAAAATGCAACAGTGCCTGACACAAGACACACAGGAGTTGCTCATAAATATTTGTTCTGTGACCCAACAAATAAATGAACACATTAATGAGTGAGGACATTGTCCCTTTACCTGCCTAACAGGAAATCTTATAATTCTGAAACAATCCAGATCTACATGTAAATCAGGTCAACTCTAGATGTGAAACTTCTGTGAATCCTAGTGTGAGTGGCAGAATATAGTGAAGCCTCAGTGCACTTCACATCCCTTCTAGTGAAGCCAAACAAGAACCCCCAACTTCATTAGTATCTCTCATAGTATGAGAGTAGACAGAGACAGCCCATGGCAATTCATTGATGTTTCCTTTCTTCTCCTACTGCTTGAATAATGGGCACCTCTCACCATTTAACCACAGGAGACATCCTCTCTCCTGCGTGGCTACCACCAGTTCCTGCTCCATCTTCCCAATTACAGCTCTTTTTTTCTGTACTGGTCTCCCCATAGATCCCAGCAAAGCTCCTCTCTAATTGCTCTTCTCCAGTGTCCACCCCATGCCTTTTAATATCTCATTTCTCAGAATGAGAGAGGTAGGAAGCTAAGTATATGACATCAGATGATCTATTGGGATGGGGAATATTCATATTTACTATCATCTATTCATTATTTTTGCCCTATCGCAGTCCAGCAGAGAAGTGGGCAAGTACACTGTTGACCTGTGCTTGGTAAGCTCAGTTTTCTCCAGGAAAGACTGGAGAGAAGCCACATCTAATTCAGACTGGGGATGAATATTCATGGCAGAACAAACAACACTTAGGTTGTAGCTCTTTTAGAAATTACAGTAAGTTCTACATAATTTACCAACACCTTCAGGGCCTACAGTGCAACAGACACTAAGTCCTTTTCAGGTAGTTTATTTAAACTTCATGTAGCTTTTTTTTTTTTAATATATATTTTTATTGTTATTTATGTCTTTTACATTTTGTATTCCCCTTGGGTAGCCCACCACCAATTCACCCGTGATCCATCTCCATGGTCCCTTGTGTTCTTTTCTATTCCATTTTGTGCCCTTTTCCTTCCCTCTCCCCGCCTCCCCCCCACCGCTGATTGTCTCTCTCCTATTTGGTTTCCTTATAGTCCTGTTATAAGTGAAACCATTCGATATTTTTCTCCTTCTTTCTGGCTTATTTCACTGAGTATGATCCCCTCTAATTCCATCCATGTCGCTGCAAATTGCATGAATTTATCTCTTTGAATGCTGAATAGTATTCCATTGTGTATATGTACCACATCTTCTTGATCCAGTCATCTATTTTTGGACATCTGGGTTGCTTCCATACCTTTGCTATTGTGAACAGTGCCGCAGTGAACATACGGTGCATGTATCCTTTCGGATTAGTGTTTTTGTGTCCTTTGGGTAAATTCCCAAAAGTGGTATTGCTGGGTCATATGGAAGCTTCATGTTTAGGAGTTTGAGGAATCACCATACAGCTTTCCATAGTGGTTGGACAAGTTCACATTCCCACCAGCAGTGTAGAAGAGTTCCTTTTTCTCCACATCCTTTCCAGCATTTGTTGTTGCCTGTATTTTTAATGTGTGCCATCCTCTCAGGTGTGAGGTGGTATCTCATAGTGGTTTTGATTTTCATTTCCTTGATTATAAGTGATGTTGAGCATTTTTTCATGTATCTGTTGGCCATTTGCTTTTCTTCTTTGGAGAAGTGCCTTTTGAGCTCTTCTGCCCATTTTTTGATTGGGTTATTGGTTTTGCTTTTGTTGAGTTGTGTGAGTTCCTTGTAAATTTTTGTTATCAGTCCTTTATCAGATGTATTGTGTGCAAAGATCTTTTCCCAGTTGGTAGGGTGTCTGTTAGTTTTGGTTAGTGTCTCTTTTGCTGTACAGAAGCTTTTTATTTTGATGTAATCCCATCTGTTTATCTTGTCTTTCACTTCCTTCACTTTGAGGGATGTGTCTTTCAAGATTTTGCTGAGATGTATGTCGTGTAGAGTTTTGCCTATTATGAGGCAGCTACTTAGATTGTTATCCCATTTTATGCCTGGAGGAACTGAAATTAAGTACCTTCCTTAAAATCTCATAACCAATAAGTGACTTAAGTGGATTTCAAACCCAAGTAGCCTTAGGATGTGTTCCTTGGTGGCAAGCATTCATTGGGGCTGGAGCAGAAGATCTAGTGGGGAGTGCTGGAAACTATTTTATCAGTTAAAAAAAATTGCAAATTAAAATGTGACCCTTCAATGCATACTGCTTCTCACTTGATAATTTTCCTGTTTGGGATATATCTTGAATGTAATAAAAGCATCTTCTATAGTTTGTCTGGATCAAGACTGCCATGTCAGATATATCCATTAAACAGATATATCCATTAAAGTTTCTTACATGTCAACAGCTGACAAAGGGCTTTGTTCTGCAGCTCAGTCTAATGTTATCTTCAGCATGTATGTACCTATGCAACATGAAAGAATCAGGTCTAAATGAGGTACAATCAGCCATTGGGCATGACATGGCCTGAAGTTTGAACATGCCAAAGAAATGGGAAGAGCTTGGAGAGTTTGGAAAGGAGTAGGAGAGGAGACCAAAGTAAAATTACAAGAACCATCTCACAATTTCTCTGAGTATCAGAGATGAAGTGAACATTTGTGGAATCTGGGTTGATGAAGAACTAACTGGGCAAAGTGCATTACAAAGTGAATTTTAATAGTGGGGCTCCCTGAGAAAGCTCAAACCAAACAGACAACATCTGGATTATTCCCAAACATAGAAATTCTCTATCTACAGATGGCTTTGAGTGACTTCTTCATGAATTAACACACTTTTTGGAGAGATAGGGTATTTTCATTCAAGATTTCATGTTGATGCCTCATAGCACTAAAATGCAACACTTTTACGGGTAAAGTAGAATTGAGGACAATAAATAAATCACTTTTCCCAACAATACCAGTATGGCAACTTCCAAATTGGCAAATAGAATGTTTTCTCAGCAGTTATTTTTGTTTAATGTTATCTGTCTTGAAGATGATTTTGGAATTTGTTCCAGACTTTCTGGAGGCTGCCAATACAATAGCTATAATTTCATATAAAACTATAAGGGATGTATTTTGAAAGCTAGGTAGGGTAAATAGGCAAATATATTGCTATTTGGAGTTTGTGAGTTTTTTTTTACTTTAATGGTTTCAAATCAAAAATTAATCACAGATATTTTAAGATTATTTCATGAAATTGCATATTTTGTTAGGGTCTCTAAAGATTTTATTTTTCAGTGGAAATTCAGAGCCATCTAGTGACCAAAAATAGAATACCTAAAATATAAAGCAACAACAAAAAACTCCCAGCGAAAGAGAAAATAGTTCTTTGGCCCTGGTCTTTGGTGCCCATGGAAAAACTGTAACCCACTCAGGCCTGCAAAATGAGAGCTCCCACAAATTGAGTAGAATAGCTCTCTGGTTGATTTGAGGGTGAGAGACGCCAAACAGACTTGAGTTGGTATGCATGATTAAGTTTTGCTGTGTTTTAATACGGATACCACTTTATCAAATGAGATATGTGTGACCTACACAAATATAAGCTCCTAGTCCTGACAGGTGCATTTCCCCTTTGATGACACATTCTCTTCTGTGCAGCTTATATATTTATATCCTGAGTAGACAGTAGAGGTATAACTTTCTGAGAATAGGGCCAACGGTGGAAGGTATGAGGAAGGTATGGGGCAGTGCTGAACTGCCTAACTGTGATTTTTTATTCTTATTTAATTCATTTTTGAGCATAAGGATTCAGGTGATTCTATTCAACCGGCTTGACAAAACCCAGCAAACCTCTACTGAGTTTGGGCATGTAAAAGTTTTTTGCCAGGCATAGTTGTGGTAAATCTAAGGTGTATTTAGGGTGGTATGGTGTCCAGCTTGATGGAAATAGAGGGATCTGGAAAGACCTAATAGGAGATATGGGTGGAGACAGAGGATGTGACTTGGAACACTGACATTTGAGTGTTAATTTGGGGGAAAATCTGTCAAAAATCACGGTAAGAATTCTGGATGTTAATCTGGATGCAGCATGTAGGGTGGACTAATACAAGGTAAGGAGATGGCAGGATGGTTATTCTGACAATTTTGGACAGAAGACAGACACATCTGACCTAGAATTATTAACATAATTGGGACAGGCAAAAAAGAGGAATCTTTGGTACTGATATGAGGAAAAAGGGCAGATATTTTAAAGGTGATTCAAAAATTTCTGCCCTAGATGATAAGAAAAATGATAGCAATATTAGAAATAAAGACTTCAGGGAAGTAACTGGTGTATGATGGAAGAGTGTGAGTTTGGTCCTGGACATCACCATCCATTTGTTCATTCAAAAACATCCATGGAGCGTCTGTTCTGGGCAGACGCAAGGCTGCAGTTACAGCAACAGGCTGCAAAGCCAGCAAATCAGGAAAGAGGAAGTCAGTTCCATTTCTATACAGGGCCTAGATTAGACTAAACTAGATTGGATTCCCCCAAATTAACACTCAAATATCAGTGTCCCAAGTAACATCCTCTGTCTCCACCCTCATCTCCTATTAGGTCCTTCCAGATCCCTCTATTTCAGTACAGCCTCTTTGCCAAATATGTCTCATCTTATTTTAATTTATTTAAAATCCGTAACAATTCTGATAAGTAATTATTAATATATTAGCTGGACCAATGAGACCACTAAAAGTCAAAGACATACAATGATGAGTTTAGTCACACAAGAATTCTGTGACAGACAGGCTTTGGATGTGACAGCTGCTGTGGTTTCTCTAGGGAAGAGAACAGGTGGGCTGGCAGTGCCTCTATGGTTGAGATTTGTACCTCAGAAGCAGTGTAGCCTGGTCAGCTCATTGACCTCTAACTCAAAGGGAGTTGTTTCTTCCAATCTGAAGTTGGCTTCTGCAAACTTGACTTGTGCTAGAGCATTAGCAGGCCTTAAAGTTCTTGTCTTGATTTGTTACCATCTGATATGCTCCCACTGAATCTTCTAAGCCCTCCCTGGTTGCCTGGGCACCTAAGCAAGGGTGACCATGGACTAGAGAAGGGTCAGAAACTTGGTTTTCAATTCTGTCATTTGCTATATGTATTTAGCAGATCACAGAAACTCCCTGAGGCCTCAGTTTTTTTCATCTGTAAAGTAGGAGAAATCATATGGGTCCATCAGGATGGTGAGGGTTAAATGAGCTAATATAGAAGACATTTTTATGGATTAGGTTCTATGGGGTGTAAGATACCTGCATACTTTCCAAACATCCTGACTTAACAGAATAATCATTTCCTTTCCTTGTTATTCCTACTTGATTCTTTTGCAACTCTGCATCTAATTCAGAAGACACCCCCCCAACCCCCGCACCTGCCAGACTGCAAGTATTGAGATTCTTGTGTGCAGATTCCTCTAAAAAGCAAGCCAGCAGTGGCTAGACAGGAAGGGGAGTTCAGTCCTACTTCTCCGTTTCAGCAATCCAGTTTTTAATTAAGTTTTATACAATTTACCTCCAAAACCTTAGTGCAGTTTTACACATACAAAGTGTCAGAAGTACTATAAATTCACGAAGAACTGCATTTAGAAATAGTATTATTTTCCTTCCTTTTTCACTTTTGTAAGGTTTTGAATAATAAATTTATATTTTATTTTCATCTCCTGATTGAAGAAAGCAAACATTAACTGGAAGAAAAAAATAAACATTATTTTTTCCAAAGTCACAAAGTATAAAAGAAATAAAAACCTTTCAGATGATGTTTGATGTACAGTTTTCACAGGTAGACTTCTGAAGTCACTAAAATTTAAAACTGCACTAGAGTTTTGGGGATATATTTTATTTACAAACTAATGCCATTATTCTTGGATTTTCTCAAAATGTGGTCCGTGAGTGGCTGGTGCCAGGCTCCCCTGTAGTGCTTGTTAAAATGTGAATTCCTGGACCCGCCTCAAATCTCTAGGGTGGAAACCAGAAATGCACATTTTAAACGCATTCCTTAGGTGATTCTTTGTGAATCCATGAACTAATATTTATTTTCAATGCAATAATCTCTTGACCATTCCATGAGAAACAAAGCTTTGTATTTCATTAGTAAATTCTCCCTCATCTTGATTATCATCACAATTATTATTACCAATCAAGCCCTTCACTTTGGCACTGATTTCTTGGCTTTTGCTAATATGAGTAATCTGCAGAAAAACCTAGAATGGCTTATGGTCCTTTAGTTTTAAAAATCACTGTCTTAATCCTCGTTTAGGCCCATTACTCATTTGCATAAGAGTGAAAGCTGTTTTCAACAAGGAACATCTCTCAGAATGTCGCCAAGCCATCAATAAATGCTTCTTTTGAGTTTGCCAATTGACAATATTTATTCTGGCAGTAGTTAGTACATCTACATATTAACTAATTAATCTAGCTTGTAATATTCACTGCTGGTTTTGTTGAATGAGGTGGGAGTGGGTCAAATCTGCAGACCATTCACAGCCTCCAAATGCAAATAAAGTAGCATTTGTTTGTAGGTGGAACCAAATGATTATAAATGAATGGTGGGCCATCTCCTGGGATTGGACATAAAGGTCCTGTAAACGGAGAATTGTATCAACAAACAGCTGTTGGGAAAATACTATTATGCAGTAATAGCTGCTATTAAAATCCATTAGCAATCTTGATGGCCTGTTTGAATTTGATGCATCATTTGCTCTGAATAGCATTTCTTCCTAAAGTTTGGTTGTAGAATTTATGCAGATTGATAGTCAGTAGCAGTGACATTCTGGGAGATTAATACCGATTACACACTTTGCCAACACTGGCTAATCCAGCCCTGAAAAATGCTGCAGATACTACAATTTAAGTATCATTGCATCAATACACCTCTCCCTCTACCCCCAGTGTCCTCTTACACTTACTGTGAAACATACATTTCTATGGCAAATGTTCACACACTTTAAGCAAGTCCCCTGTTTCCTACTTGATGACAACCTGATTTTTCCTCATCCTAGAACCTTTCTCATGTTCTAGGAAGACCTCCAAGAAGGACACAGTGCCCTCAGGACACAAGTTGGTCAAAAATATTAGAAATCTAATGATATTTTGAAAAACGTAAGTGTTAGCATAGAGAAAACCGAATGAGATGGTGGAGGAAGCCTGGATTGGAACCGCTAGACACCGAATCGCTGCGAAGAACAGGGCAGTAGCGCCACCTGGCCGGCGATTGAAGCAAAATGCTTCCAGGTTTTTGTCTCTACCAAAAAGAAAAAGCACCTGGGATGGGATTTATGCCAAACTCACAGTTCCTGTGCGATCAAGGAGACAAAGATCGGTTTCATGCAGATTAGAAAAGAAGTTAGGGCAAATATCGTTAGAGTAAATTAAATCAAGATGTAATTTTGTATCTTGAAAAAGTGGTTCGTTTCGACGACGCATGCCTTTTGCGACCACTCAACAAATGAGACATTTTCAATATTTCACCAAAAGAGCTCTGTAAAGAGCTGAAGTTCGTTAACTTTAAACATTTTCACTCACTTTCACTTACTCAGTAACCAAACTCGGTAGTTAGTAGGTTTGACGGGAAAGGTCTTTGGGAAATTATTTTAAAGTTGTGCTGCTGACCAGGTGATTCAGTGGATCTTCTGAAAGATGGTGAGAAATTCAGACTCTCCCTACGTCTAAATCACAACCTACATTTAACAGGATTCTGGGTAATTAACTGCAGTTCAAATTGAAGCAAGATTTCAGAGACTGGTACAGTTAACCTTGGTTAACTTCCCACAGCTGCGGTGCAAAACAAAAACTTTTATCACCAAGGTTTCTTAATAACTTTTTCTGTAAGTAAACACTCACTGAAATGATAGTTATATGTATTTGTATGAGTATAGGAAATCAGTGCTTTTAAATACAGCTTTACTTGAAATTTCACAGGGTTAATTTTTCTAAGTACTTTTAGCTAGCTCTTACATGCCCCTCAAGCAAGTTTCCCAGGTTTGGGGAACATCTGATCATAGAATTAAACATTTTACTGGTTGAGAGGTTTAGGTTGTTGATGGCTACATTAAGGAAGCTGATAATTTTATAAGTTACCTCTCTTTTTTTTTTTTTCCTGTTCTTAAAAATGGAGTTATCTCTTTAAAAACCCCTTTTGCCCTACAATACCATAATATAGGCTCAAGTCCAGGGGCAATGGAGGTGGGAGGAACAGAGGGCTTCATTATGTAAAAATAAAACTGCATTTTGTAATGAGTCAAAGGTTGCAAGGTTTTTTTCTCAATTATTTTGGTTTAAGAGACATTGTGTGATAATAAAAGAACACAGAAACTCAAAACACCAGTTTGTTCTAGAACTTCTTGTGTTGTATTGATAGACTATGGGTGGAGAGAGGAGTTTTCTCTAGTTGTTAAAGTTCTGTTATCAGTTGATAACAATATATTGAGGTCTAATTTTTTTATAGCAGCTATTCTTTATTTGGAACTTACATTCAGCTCTGCTATAATGCTGATTTATAAATGTGAATTTATTCCAATGTGATGGATAGGTTGTGGAACAATGTAAGCATAATGCAAATTTCATATTTGTGTACCAAGGATTTTTTCTCCTGAGAAACACCACATGAACACAGGAAACAGCACTTAAATGAAGAGAACCTTGTAGGATTATGTGAAAGGTACACATACACACACCCTCAAACTTTTACCAGCTACCTTACTTTATAGCGAGTATTATAGCACATCCATCCATGTCTGGTGTTACAGCTTTCAGTTTATTTTAGATACCCCTCCTTCCACTACTTCATAATAATTCACAAGCTACAACCCTTCCAAATCCCATTTCTAAAAGCAGACTGTATATTTTTTCAAGGTAAAGTACTGTATATATTAGAGTAGGTATTAACCATTTAGCATGAGTAAAACTGTACCATAATTTTTATTGAGTTGCTCTAAGTCATGAAATTTCTGAGATGTGTGCCTCATCTGTTTTTCCAATAAACTCTGTCATTTACACTGTGCAATTTTGCACAGGAAATTTTTAGGAATGCATGTGCTGCATTCTAGTAGAACTAGTAGAACTGTGGTTAGTGCTTCATATATATTAATCCATTTATTACCATCTATGACTCAATGAAATCATTACATTTTACAGATAGAAAACTGAGAACAGGGAAATTAAGGAAACTGTCTAAGGTTAATATAGAAATGTTCAAAGATGACTTTTGTGTGTGGGTCAATCCTGACCCATGAAGTCTGTTCTTGACATTGAAAATCTAGTTTCAGCTGAAGTGGTGTTTTCTATTGTCTTGTTACAAAGAAGATGGTCACTGTTAATAAACACTGTTTAGAATTTTATTCTGAAATCTTCACTTCTATTTATTCCCCATTGTTCAGAGTCTTGCTCTTTGCTGTCTGTTCTTCCCATTATAAATATTGGGACCTGCTTGAACCCAGCAAATTCCTCTCTCCCCACTTCACATCTCATCAAGTAGTGACTTTGTGAGAGAACTTTCCCTGACTTCCCCAGGCAGGTTTCTAGATTCTCACCCTTTGCTCCTAATGTTCTTTTTTCATACGTTCACAAAATAGCTTAGCATTTTGTATACTTAGCTGCATTAGGATTGCAAACTTATTTATGGCACATTTTTTATATTCCCAGCTCTGACTCATGATATTCACTTATCCATCGATCCATTCATCAATCTTTTCATTCATTCATTCACTCACTTGTTTATTCATTCAATAAGTATCTATTAAGCATCTATCATGGTCAACCAAGGATACCAAGGATATGGTATGGATATTACAAAATTCCTATTATTCTGAATGGAATTGGAAGGGATTATACTTAGTGAAATAACCCAAAGGGAGAATGATAAATACCAGATGATTCCACTCATGTGGAATACAGAGAAACAAATCTGACAAAGGTATTGACAAAACTAAACTAAAACCCTAGAAATATGACTGCAGAATTGACGCCACTAGAAGGCGAGAGAAGGTAGAAGTGGTGACAAAGAGGAGGGAGCCCAGTAGTAGAGGGTAAAGTATGTGGGTGCTTTGGTGTGGGTGTCGTGTGGTAACACATCTGAGGAGGTGTGAACCTATTCCCCTAAACCATATACAGTGTTGTAAAACAGTATTCTCTCAATTAGGAAAAAAAATGTCCTCTTCTATATGACCCAGCAATCCCACTCCTAGGAATACCCAAAGGACACAAAAACAGTGATCCAAAAGGACACATGTACACCTATGTTTATTGCAGCACTATTTACAATAGCTGAGATATGAAAACAATCCAAATGCCCCAAAATTGATGACTGAATCAAGAAGATGTGGTACATGTACACAATGGAATACTCCTCAGCAATCAAAAATGATAAACTAATGCGATTCTCAGCAACATGGATGGAGCTAGAAGGGATCATGCTCAGTAAAATAAGCCAGAAGGAAAAAGAAAAATATCGAATGTTATAACTTATAGGAGAAATATAGGAGAGCCAAACAAGAAATAGAAGAAGAAAATAGCACACAAATCAAAAACAAAAACAAAAACTAGCAGGCAACAACAAATAAGAGACATTCTGCAGGGGAGGGAGAGGAAGAGGGACCAAAATAGGGGAGAAAAGAGCACAAGTGACTATGATGATGGTTCATGTGTGATTTGATGGTGGGAAGCCTACAGGGGATACATAATAATGTAAAGGATATAAATTAAATAAAATTAAAGAAAAAAATTTCCTTTGCCTAACATTCTGTTGGAAACAGCAGATATGACAATAAATAAAACTAACACACAATGTGATATCATGCTTAAAGAAGTGCCTTGAGGGAAAGTAAACCTGAGTCAAGGAATACAGAGGACTTTCAGTGAACACCTGCTTATTAAATAGCTGAATGAGTAAAAAAGAAAAATAAGAACCAAGATGAAAAAGAATGAGAAGGAAAGATATAATTTTTAGCAGAATTTTAAGAACTAAGTGATAAATGTATGAAGCGCCTGTCCAATTTATCAAATGAAAAGTAAGTGCATAAATTGCAACTATCTAAGGGAAGAAAAAAAGCAGGAGAAGTTTTGCTGTAAAGTCTAGCAAGAGGTTGAATTGTAGAACTACTTGAAGGTACTTTTTTTAAAAAATGACTCTCGTGCTCACTCTAATAAAGAAGAAAAGTTCATGGGAAGATGATGTATTAGGATATGACGTTTCTGTGGAAATAATGAGGTTGGAATGTCCTGGGACATTTTAATTTTTGAGTAAGAGAATGAAAGCAGGGATGGGGACTACTGTTCCATCAGGGACTCTGCTTTTTTGTGCATATGCCGGATCAGCAGGTCCTATGTAGTCCCAACCTGAGGCAATTCAAAAGCTAGCTTTTCTTTATGTTCATTCATGTGTGCCTCCTTCCCACTGAAAAGAGTTGTCTTTTTTTTTTTTTAAAGAGACTGTGTTTAAAGACGAGATCCTGACAATAATCCATGTAGGAAGCAATTCCAGGTTATTAAGTCATGAAACTTCAGTTACAATACTATCTTTTGCTTATTGATTTCCATGTGACCTTTTACAGGTTTACAATTGAAACATAAATTTTTGCTAAGTACCAGATCCATGGTTCTTTACCTTTACACCACATTGGAGTCATTTAGGCAACTTTAAAACACTACTGATACCCAGCTCTATCTCTGACCATTTGAATCTCAGGGAAGAGATGTGCATGGGAAGGCATGGGAATCATTTTTCAAAAAGAACCCTCAAATACCCTAACATTATTCCTGAATGGAGATATTTGGGTCAGCTGTTCCATATGATTCCTTCTATTCATAACATAGAACAAAAGTGCTTTTATTTTGTTGCAGTCAAAAATGTAGGTGTATGTAATTAGATGGCTTTTTGTTCTAATGTGATATTTTAGATTAGCTAGAAAGTACATTCTCTAATAAAAATATAACCTTTTAAAAAGTAATTCTTTAGAGTTAATAGGTAGCTTAAATGTCTCATTAGTAGTTAATGTTTAAAGTAACAGTTGCCTTTTCTTAATAGAATTTTTAAGGGGAAGCTCAAGAGTTCCTTTCAAATATTCTTAAAGATTGGGCCACTCAACCTTCAGTCTGTTAAGTATAAATTAGGACTCTAAATTGGGGGTCTATCACTTAAAACTTGTTGATTTAGGGAAAGTTATTTAATTCTTCTATAACTCAGCCTTTTCACCTCTGTAGGGTGGAAATAATATTAATATTAATATCAATACTAACTTATTCAAAAGGATTGTATTGAGTAATTAATAAACTAATCCAGGTGATATGTTTAGACCAATCCTACCATGTTGTAAACACTCAATATTTGTTATTATCAATATTATATTTAGGAGAATCAAAACCTATGTGTAATGTTTAAAAAGCAATTTTACCTTCATTTAAGGAAAAAACTTTCTAGTAGCCCTATCCAAGAGAAATGAATCATCTCAGCTGATCACAAATTTCCATCTGTAGACTTGTTTAATCCTAGGTTTCATAACCACTTGGCAGAATGAGAATTGAAGAATTTAATAATTGGGTAGCCAATTGAACTAAAAGGACTCTAGGATCCATCCCAAACCTAACATTCAATTTTGCTTTCATTTTGATACTGAAATCATATGATTCTAGGCAGTCTTTCTCAGGGAGAAGAAGTTTCAATGAATGTCTCCAACTGGTGGTGAGGGTTTTCTTGAAATCTAGATTTGATAGTTCTCTACATTTAAATTAAGTAGAAGAAAAGTCCACTGCTCTGAGAAACAATACTGATTTTCTGATTTATAGAGTTTTGCATAGAACATGATTCAGGTATACCTATTTTCTATCACAATAATTATATATCCAAATTTGTTTACTTTTTTATGTTGGCTGAAGGTTGCAGTATCAATAAAAATTTCTAGTAATATTTTATGTGAGAAATTTTCCCAAATACGGTGATAAGCAAACCAAAAAGCAAAGAAAAATAAAACAAAACCCATCATTCTGCCACATTCCATTATGAATTTGTCTGATGTTCTTCCCAAGAAGAAACAAATTTAAGTTCTTCTACTCCCTGTGACAAGGGCAGAAGGGAGTCGGAGGTATATAGAACAATCACTTAATGAACTGACTATGACAAATTATCTCTTACTCTTTAAAACTGAAATTAAAATGGAAAGTATTTTTGTTCATAGCAACTATTCAAAATAAAATCTGTGCTGGCACTGAGCCTAGAAGAAACAATAACTTAAGTATGTTTTTAATTTCTTCTGATTCTAAATTTTAGTAACTTCATTGATGTATATCAATGTTGTTGACCTTACTAAGTTTTCTCTGTGTGTGTGTGTGCACGTGTGTGTGTGTCCTAGGGGATTGCTGCCATCTGTCAGTGAAGAATATCTAGCATTCTTGCAAAGAACAGCTGTTTATATCCATCCAGACTGCTTAGCTATTTGTGAGGCAAAAGGGAAGTTCAACTTCTCTTGCATGATGTGTATGTTATGGGTTTAAATTTAGGTGGGATAATGTGTGAAGCCAAAAGACTTGGCAAGTTGATACAGAAGGACCTTCTGTTGAGCATTAATCATTTCTTTCTTACACTTTATAGTTGTCTCCTAGTACATATAACTCAGTAAATACTAATGAATTTCCATGCCTTTTATATTTTGCAGCACAGATTCAATCTCTGTCCACACAGTCTCATAAACTATCCTTTGTGTATGCATTACTACCTTTCTAAGTTGTTTTTGGACCTCTCATTAACTTCTGGACACATAAGGATATCTTTGGAAGGCTATCATATAGCTTTCTTGGTTTTCATGGAAGCATCTCAAACTCAATAAATCAAATGTGAATTTGTCATCTTCTCTCCAATCCCATTGCCACTACCTTAATTCAGTCCTTTACTTTGTCTGACCCAGAAGGCAGCAATCAAGACTTCTACTAGACAGCTCTCCTGCCCACCTGTGACTATGCTATGTGCCTCACCCTCCTGGCCACGCTGCCCACCCTGTGCCTGGTTGCTGAAGTAACAATGATTCTACATAAGCTTCAGCAATATCACCTCATATGTCTATAAATGTATACGCCATACTACTGCCATTCACCACTATCTGCTGACCCTCTCTACCCCTTTATCCCACGCCCCTTCCCCTCCCCCTCTACAACCACCATTTTGTTACCAGAGTCCAAGGGCTTGGTTTTTGTTTTGTTCTTTTGCTTTGTTTCTTTATATTGCACATACGAGGGAAATCTTAGGTATTTTCCTCCTCTTTCTGACTTATTTTGATTACATAATCACCTGTTCCCTTCTTGAAATTTTTCAGTACCTTTCTCTCTCTTTCCAGTTAAGCTGAAACTGTCCTCCATGGCAAACAAGAACATTTAGTTTCTGATTTTCATCAAATGAGTACCCCCTCACACATGAGGACTTTCCCTCATTATCTTAGAGGAAAAAAGGCTTTCTTGGTGAAAGGAAATGTCTGATCTTTGGTTAGAACACTAGTTTGAGAGAGGGAGAGCATGTGGAGGAGAAGGGTAGGAACTGAGGGAGACAAAAGAGTTGTCTTTAAAGAGAATTGCCCAAAAGAGATTTGTGGCCAACTTTAAGCAGTGCTGCTTGGAGATTCCTTCTAGGACCCATTTTTCCCAGGGAGCCAATTGATTTTCTTCCCTTGAAGAAGAGAAGTTGTCTTCCCACATTTAGGAATCGACTTCATTACAGAAGCCATGTAATGAAGCAGAGGACAAAGCTTTGGGCTCCAGTAGAACTGAGTTCAAACTGAAGATCCCTCTCTGACTATCTGTGTTACATTAGGCAAGTTGCTAGTCCCCTCTGAGATCCAGTCATCTCACCTATAAAATGGGGAAGGTAATAGATCTGTTGTGGAAGATAACTTAAAATGACAATAACATGTCTAAAGGATCCAGTACAATTTCTGGTACGTTGAAAACTAAATAAATATTACTCCCTGTATTATCTGGTTTTAAAAACGGATTACCAACTTGATTCTAGTTAAGCAAAAAACAATGAGGGGGAGGCTTACTGGCTCATACTACCAGTCCATGGACTCTCTCCCACCTCCTATTTTTGCTTACCTCTGAATCCCCCTCATTGTCTCCTTCTGGGCATAGGGGTTGTCAGCTGTTCCAGATATTGTCAGAGAAAAACAAGTTTCTCTCTTCAAGCTCTGAAGTACACTAGTTGATCTAGAGACAGATGCCCCTTCCCTTTGCTGTCACCAAGGGGTAGTGAGAATACTATAATATGAGTAGTCCATTCTGGATCACCTGCCTATCCTGTGGTGAGAAAGATAGATCTGTAAACAACAACAACAAATGAAGGTGCTAGGCAAAGCAATAAGTACCCCTACTGTTTTCTTTCCTCTTTGCTAGAAGGTAGAATTGTAAACCCATATCAGGACTTATTAAAGCATTAGTTGCATGGTCTTAGTAAGGCAACTTGATTGGGAGAGTCTGGGATTTGACCTATGATCCCACCTAGAGAACAGCCACTTCTAGCTGAAGCTGACACAGTTGTGAAGAATCAACTAAAGAAGCTCATCAATGCATAGAATGTTTGGCAGTATCTATTGGTCTGATTTCTGCAAACAAGGTCCATGGTAGAATGGAACCTGGCAGATGGGTGGGACACAGCCATGGTGAATATATTGGTAAAAGCTAAGAGCTAGCTGCATTGGGATGAATATCAAGAGGCAGGGATTCTTTCCCAAAGAGGATTTAACAAACAGGAGTGGATGGTAGGCGTAAGGGAGGGGAGGGGAGAGAAAGATTATCCACTGTATGGGGAACATTGTGGGAATTTAGAGGGCAGTGCTATTGTGCACACCTTTGTAATCCAGATTAACAGTCTCAGTGAGTTTATATTCAACCTCACAACCCAGGGTTTAGAATGGGATGTGTATGGGGCTGCATTTAGGTTGAAGACTGAATATGGAAGAGATGTGAAGAGGGACTCCTGTGGAGAGGCATAAATATGAGGCAGGAGCAGATGACCCTGTCCATGGGTAGTCAAGACCCCCCAAGACCCCCATTGTTTAATCCCCCAAGTCTTTGGACCCATCACAGTGAGGCATCCTCTCACTAATGGAAGTCTTCCATGGCCCACCCTTTGTTCTGGAAGGATTTTCCCTAGTCATCATCTAGTGAGTGATTTAACCTCAACTCCCTTTATTGTTTTGGCCTTGTAATGTTTGGTTTGCCCAGTTTAAATCTGACAAGAATATTTGCCAACTGAATAAAAGATTATAATAACACAGCCTCTGAACATGGCATTGGAGACGCATCTGCAGAGTTTTTTCTTGTTTGGGTAGATAATGACTTGCATTTCGTTCAGAAGGAACTGACTGTTTAACAAATGAGTTGCTGAAGGCGCCTCAGTTAACTCTCATAACCACAAGTGCTTATTAGTGCACTTAGACATACTTGAGCATATTACGCAGATTCTACAGGATAAAACAAAGACAAACTCAGTTATTTTATTATTCCCTCATTTTCCCTTTATCAGATATTTTAAATCACAAAAATATACCTGCTTGTTTTATTAAGAAAAATGGTATAAAAAATAGAGTAAATCATTAAGTATCTTACCCTCCTAAACCCTCAACTACCTGCTCTCAAGGTAAGTAAAGTTAACAAATTATGTGTTTACACAATTGCAGACAGACATATGTATGTATATGGAAATATTTATGAATATGTAATTATGCTCATAATAACAATGGAATCCTACTATATACATTATTGGGGAATTTTCCTTTTTCTCTTTACACTATGTCAGGGGGAAAAAATCTATGTCTAACTCAAGTCTTTTAATTCCAGATGATATTCTTTCTGTGGTGGGATGGGACATGACTGTTCTTTTGTGGGAAGAGACTGTTTCCATATACTGTTTCCAACTTTTTGCCTCTGTGGAACAATGCTGCATTAACTGTCCTCTTGCATAATAGTCATACATAGCATTTCTTTTATAGCGTAATTTCTTAATACTGTTGTTGATTCATAATCATCTTTTTTTTTTAAAGATTTATTTATTTATACATACAAGCTGGGGTACAGGCCAGAGGAGTGGGGCGGCGAGAGGGTTCACCAGAGACAGAGCGGGGAGCAGAACAGGCAGATCAGAAATACACTGCTGAGGGGAGCAGCAGGCGAGGCAGGAGAGGTCTGCCGCACCATGTGGGACTCTCCCCGGCCGGGCGTCGAACTCGCATCATAGCGCAGCTCCATAGCGCAGCACTCAACCGCTGCGCCACCAGTGAAGCCCCATAATCATCTTTCTGTTTAATAGTAATAGTGCCAGATTATTTTCCCAAATTTTGTTGTATTCCACACTCTTACCAGCTACATTTGAGAAAAGAGTTTTTCCCTATCCTTAGGGGCTCTAGAACTTTTCTCTCTTTAAAAGTTTAGACATTCAATTTTAAGGAAAAGTATTATCTCATTTGTGTTTCATTTGATTTTTCCTTGATTATGTGTGAAATTGAACTGTTTTTCTATATGTTCATGGACCTTTTTTTTTCCTCCTCTCAGTTGCAAGTTTATTTCTTTTGCCTATTTTTCAATTGGGTTGTTGGCCCTTTTTCAATTGATTTCTTTGGAGAAGGATATGTATACTAGGGTTTAACATTGCCTTATCATAAGTGAGACATAATTTCCCCAGTCCATCGTTTATCTTTTGACTTTGCTTAAAATATGTTAACATACAATTTTTTTAATATTTAAATTGTATGTAGTTAATTGTGTCTCTTTTCCTTAATGGTCTTTGTGGTTATTTGGTATTCTTAATAAGCTCTGCCAAGAAGAGGACTATATAGTCTCCTTGTTTTTCTTCAAGTAGCTTGTTATTTGACATTGTTTACATTTAGATTTTTAATCCATCTGGAATCTATTTTAGCATTCTTCTTCAGACATGTAACCATTATGATGACACCATTTATAAGTCAAAACACTCATTTTCCATGGAGTTTGAGACTCCACAGTTGTCATCTTAAATTTCTACATATGCTTTCTGGACTCTGTTTTCTGGCTTATGAGTGCATTCCTGGTGCTGTTGGCTATTCCAGGATATTCTTTTTATGATTATACTAAGCATACATAGGAGAACACAGTAGAGAACATAGAAGAGATCACATCATTTTTAATGAGTGCTTACTGAGTATATATGCACTGCTTTAAACTGTGAGCTTTAGGTTGTAACTCTTCACACTGAGCTTCCTAAAGACAAAGCTGTGTTGGCTGTAACTGGTGTCCCAACCAGTAATTCTAGCATTTATTCTTACATTTTCTGCATATTTTATCCACATTATTTTTCTCTTCCCCTTGGGTCTTTATTTCATTTCTGCAAGTTGGTGTTCTCAGTGGAAAACAGGATTGTATACAAAGTCACATCTTACCTTCCTACTTATAAATATCTTCTTAAAGGCAAAGAGGTGAATGACTGCTCTTTTTTCCTTGAGGCACTTTGAAGCGCTTTTGTCTTTCATGAGGATGAGATAATAGAATATCCTAAGGAATCCACTCAAAATATGGTTGGTTTGAGGTCCTCAAACCCTTAGTTCTTTCCTGTTTTTGTTTCCTCATTTATAAAACGGGCTGAAAAGACAGCTTTGCCTACTTCACAGGGTGACTGTGAGGCACTGTGGAGATAAAGTAAAGGGCTATATGAAGTAAAAAGTGGTGTATCACACCGTGCCTTTGACTTTGTCCCTCTAAAAATGTTGTCCCGAAACAAAATATCTTGAATTCTAAAATAGGACAACTTATAATTAATGTTCAGGTTCTAAACAGAGCTTACCTAAAGTTGGATCCTCAAAATAAAGACCATGAGAAAAGTCAGATGATGCTGAGCAGGCATTAAAATGCACCCCTGAACTCAAGAATTTTGAAGGCAAACTTGTGGCATAGGGACCTGCCGTCAGCTCCAGAGAGTGTCATTGAGAGGACCCGCAGTGGTTAAATCAATAGTTAATGATATTCTTCATGTAATTTGAGCCTCTAGTTTGTTTATGCTAGACCAACTTTATCCATACTCCAAACAAATTATCTCCTATAATTACCAGCCCGAAGATAAATCTCTAAATGTTTTTCTGATGATAGTGCTGTGGTTGGCAGGTGTTAAAAGTGCCTCCCAGGGACAAAGATTGAAGATGAGCTTGTTCCCACAAATCCTTCAGGCGAGGATGTTGAGCTTTGTATCCTGTCATGTGCAAAGGAGCCTTGTATGGTGCCCTGTTAATGAAATCTAATAGGCAAAGGTCGTATATCTTTGCAAAGAAAAATGCAAAGCTGCTATGTGATAAATGGGCTCTCTGGGGTTCAGTGGACGAGGCTTGGTGAGAAAACCCTTGTTTAAATAGTCGACTTGGTTTCTTGCTAATGTTTATGTCTTATATATATACCTTATAGTGATTCCTCTCACCTGGTAGAATGATTAAAATAATACAGAAATAAGAAATCTATGTCCTCAGTGTTTTGAACCAAAACAGTCATTCAATGTTAATGTTAAATATTAACTAAAAGAATAAACATTTTGTGTTAGAGAAAGGCCTTAGATCTTTAAAGAAACCTCTTTCTAAAACTACCTAAGACAAAAGTGCTCTTACAGTCTTTTAAAGGAAGAAGTCTTAGAATCTGTAAGTTTTGATTAATGCTATCAGAATATAAATAAGGCAGGTAAATGTGCAAGGTTTTATCCAAACATTTGTGCAGTTTCAAAATAGGCTGAAAAGCAATATGCTTAGGGCTAAAATGCAAGAATCAGTTAAATCTGGAATTATAAAGAGTTAAATAAATCAGATACTATTGAATTGAATCACTGCTGGTTTTAGGAGAAGTTACCAGTTCATTTGCTGTAGTTGTACTGCTGAGCTAAGAGACAGTTCAATAAATCAACTCAAGCTTGATGGATTCTTCAATTCATTGAAATGAGTGCGTGGAAGAGAAAAGAAATCTCTTAGTATTCCCTCTTTGACAAAAGGGTATGCAAAGAGCCTGAATGGATGAATGGTTGATTAATTTTGCCAGAAATTTTCTTGACAGCAGGAAATGTGTTTTTGCATTATTCTGTTTGCATGGGATTTATTTGGTAGAATATGAATTATTGCATGTAAATTTGTACCTGAGGCTATGTTCCTAAAGTGGATAGCTCTTGGTGAGGTTTCTGAGTCTTGGACCTATCATATTCTTATATGGTCTTGCCCTCTACACCCCTATGGGTGGCCCTACAGCAGTTGATATAAATGTATGCTCTCCTAATGTTAGGAGTAAAGTCAAGCACTGCCAGAGATTCAATACTGAGCTTGGTTTGAGTGATCATATGTGCCCCTCTCAAGAAAGGATGGGACTGGAGGCAACCAACTGCTGAAGCTTAATAATTCCTAGATTCATCAACCTGGCAGTTTACTTATAGACTTTTACCTTTAAATAAGGAGAGAAGGCATAAGGTATCCCCTTGAGTTTCTATTTACAGTGAGCCTGCAAATGAGCATGCTTCTCAGTTTTATCTCATTAAGAAGGGATACAGTTACACATGAAAAGACAGGCTGCTATTGGCGACAGATGAATTTTGTGAGTCTGTCTATAACAGGGGCAGCCTGTCTACTTACCACTTCATACCTTTCCCATAAAGCTTGATGATCTGCCACCTGTGTTGCCTTTCCTGTTCCTGGTATAGAACAGGGAGGCTTGTGGTTCTCAGAACCTCTATTGGGGCAGAAGGTAATACTATCATTACAGTCTTCCATTAAGACCCCCTCTGTTGCCATATTCAGATAAGGAATACTAAAAGCCAAGGATGAAGTCACTCATAAATTATATAGCTATTTCTTGTTCTTTTTGTCTTCCTTGTAGAGGTTAACGTCCTTATTCTTTTAAGCACCAGACCAGAAGTCATCTGTGACATACGGTGTATAATAGCTGTTTGCTGCATTTTGCAGTATGTACATGCTTTATCACACACCAATGCCATCTCTCCTGAATGCTTGCCACCACAGTGTTTGTGCTATTTCTGAAAGTAAGTGTAAGCAGAAATTCTCCATTAAAATTTTTGAACAGGTCCTTCCTGGTGGCGCAAGGGGTTAAGCACAGCGCTGTGAAGCTGTCAGCGGCTGCTGCCTGCTGTGTGAGTTCGATGCTCCGCAAGGGAGATTCCCACATGGCACAGCAGAACTCTCCTGCTTCTCCCACTGCCTCCCTCAGCAGTGTATTTTGGTTGGTATGCCTGTTCTGCTCCCCACTCTGTCTCTGGTGAATCCTCTCACTGCCCCACACTTCTGGCCTGCAACCCAGCTTGTATGAAAAAAATAAATCTTTAGAAAAATATAATGTTTTGAACACACATATAACCTACTAAAAATTGAAGCTATAAATTATTCTTATTAACTATCCAAATTTACCTTCTGATATTTCCCTCCTAGAATACCATAAGAGAATAAAGTTATAAAGAAAACTTTAAAAGAAAGTTTAAGTGCTAGACGATATAAGTTTTATGTTTATATCATATGTATCATTTAACCTTAAAAGGGAGCTAATGGCATATATAAATGTACTGGAGCAAAGCTCAAAAAATTTGTCTTCCAGTTCCTTTTATCATCAAATAACACTGGTCAATAGTGAGATCGTTACTTACCTTAAAAGGCCCTAATCTGTAGTATCTGGTGTGCTGAACATGAATATAACCCTGAAAAAAAAATTTTTTTTAAGATTTATTTATACATAGAAGCTGGGGTACAGGCCAGAGACGTGGGGCGGCGAGAGGGCTCACCAGAGACAGAGTGGGGAGCAGAACAGGCAGATCAGAAATACACTGCTGAGGGGAGCAGCGGGCAAGGCAGGGGAGGTCGGCCACACCATGTGGGATTCTCCCCGGCTGGGCGTTGAACTCGCATTGTGTGGTGCCGACAGCTCCACAGCGCTGCGCTCAACCACCACGCCACCAGGGAGGCCCCACCCTGAAAATTTTTTATTAGCTCTCGTTTTGAAGATATTCATCTAATTCATTTTATATATTTCACCATATAAATTTATCCAGGAGGACTGCAACAACATCCTAAATCAGCCTAGAATGATGTAATATTGCATTGTGTTGCATAATACCATCATGCACGCATCATTCAGAGTTGACTGCATCATTTTCTGATGCAATGCACTACTACTGCCAGGTGGCTGCTGAAGTAGACTGACGTCAGCAGTGCACTATAGAAAGCCCTGTCGGAAAGGCTTACCATTGAAAATATTTCAGACTTTGTGCGAGACACTTTAAGCTACTGTTCCATGGAACTGTTATTATTTTATCCATTTAGACACAATACAGAACAGTCATGCCTCGAAAGTGAGTTAATAGCGGGGACAATTTCTGCTCTATTTGTGGGGAAGTGACATTTGCCAACCAGAAGAAAAGTATCACTTCTCAAGTGAAGAAGGCTTATCATCTTTACTTCAGATGCAAGGTTGGTGACCGAGACAAGCCTTGGGCCTCGCGTATATGCTGTGCTTCATGTACAATACAGCTTTCACAGTGGTGAAATGGCAAAAGACCATCAATGCCGTTTGCAGTCCCCATGGTGTGGAAAGAGCCAAGCAATCACAGAAAAGACTGTTACTTCTTCTTGGTTCCTCCTCTTTCCGGTGGAATAACAAAGCAAAAGAAGTCAAGAATAGTCTACCCAAACATTCCGTCTTCATTGAGACCAGTTCCACATGGTGAGGGACTTCCTATTCCAGAACCTCCAGCAGAATATTCTCTTGATTCATCTGATGAGGACAAGGGTGAGCCGACTTGTTCTTCTCCTGTTCCATCAGCATGCAGTGATCCAGATTTTCACTGTGGTGCATCATCAACCCCACACACACTAACACAGGAAGAACTAAATGACCTGGTTCATGATTTGTACTTATCCAAGAACAAGGCAGAATTGCTAGGATCAAGACTCCAACAATGGAATCTTCTAGAAGAAGATGTCACAATGCTTTCTATCGAAAGTGCCACCAGCAGTTGGAGCCTTTCTTCAGAAAGGAAAGTACTCGGTGTTCTGTTCTGATATTGAAGGCCTCGTGAATGCCTTAGAAATCACTCATGACCCACACGAATGGAGGCTATTTCTAGATTCTTTGAAACTGAGTCTTAAGGCTGTGCTTTTTCACAATGGAAACCGTCTTCCATCTTTTCTATTCCTGAACAGCTGTACAAGAGACAAGCGAAGAAATCTAAGATGTAGTCTATGACTTGATTTTTTACAGGTATTAACCATAGGTCTATTACTATTGGCATGCATTTTGCGATGTAAACATCAATTTATTGCTGATTACAAAAAAAAAAAACTAGAGCCGAAATTAGAATTTGACTATCATATTCATGATGAGCACATACAAATTGATAGGAAATGACTAATTTTATTTCAGTAACATGACTTTTGTAAAAATTTGTTGACCAGTGTAATAGTATGACATGAGGAATATTCCTGAAGTTTCTTGATCCTCAGCTTTCTCTTCTCACTAATTTCTGTCTTACTACCAGCTAAAAAATTGCAAATCTCAATATTACTTTCTTCATACACAGAATAGCCAACATTTCTGCATAGATATAAAATTTTGTTTTCCTTTTTAAGTGTCATGGCGCTATTAGTTTTTGATCCTTTGCATGTTGATATTGTTCAATGGCAGCTTCCTAAGCAGGTGCAGCCCAGCAAGTGCCCCTTGAGTCTCCATGACCAGCCTTCCAGTTATTTCTTCTATTTCCCTATCTGTGGCCTCTAGGAATCCAGCTGGTAGTCTCACCCCAAATTTTTTTGGTATCTCAATGACTAAGCTTTCAGCTGTTATGGAACTAGCCATAAGCAATGACTAATAAGGAAAAAAAGCTCTATTTTTTTTTTCAATTAAATCAGGGGCTCTGTTTCTTTTTTTTTTAAAAAAAAGATTTATTTTTTAAAGATTTCTTTATGTATACAAGCTGGGATGCAGGCCAGAGGTGTGGGGCGGTGAGAGGGTTCACCAGCTACAGAGTGGGGAACAGAACAGGCAGATCTACCACAATACACTGCTGAGGGGAGCAGCGGGCGAGGCAGGAGAGGTCCGCCGTGTCATGTGGGAAGCTCCCTGGCCAGGCATCGAACTCACACTGCAGCTGCAGGCAGCTCCACAGCGCTGCGCCTAACCCGTTGCGCCACCAGGGAGGCCCAGGGGCTCTGTTTCTAAAACATGAAAAATAATGATTTGGCAGAAAATATTTTCTCCTGAAATGGCCTCTGTTACTGCAAATGTCCACTTCTATTATTTAATCACTTAGTAGAGTTCATAAGTTGTAGATTTGTTTCTCTATTCATAGTTCTTTGCATGTAAGGAAAATTAGTTCTGTAAGTGCTAATCCAGGGTAGACTTAGCTCCTGAAACCCTTGGACTCAGAATCAAACTACAAATTATGTAAGTTAAAGGATGTACTACCTGGGGAAGAGGAACCCTGGAGGTGAGCAGGATTAGGAAGATGGAGCTGGTGATAAGGCAGAGTGTTCCAAGCAAGGGTAACCTCAGCCTTTTCTGTATTTTCTGTTTTTGAAGCAGAGAATGCATCTCTGAATTGAAGAATGCTGTTCACCCATTGAGCGTCTCAGTATGAAGATAGTGTGAGGCATTTCTCTATAAAAGTTCAGTAAGTCAGTGCTGGGATAAGACATCCACATGTTCAACAGGAATCTTTGAAAAGAAGAAAGTTGCTTTCCGTCCAAACTTATATCCATTATGTGAGTAGATTGACTTTATTGGGTGATCTTTAAGGTTGAAAATGAAAGCAGACTTGAGAATAATGGGGAAATTCAGGAATATATAGAGAGACAGACATAGACGCTTTCTAAATCATGAGCCTTCACCCAGGTGCCAGTACTACCAAGCGGTACTGGAGGATTACTCTCTCATTCATTCTGTCTCAGTAGTAATTGTCTTTGAAGGACACACAGCAGCCAGGAGTGGTGAAGATGGATGCTCTGTGAACTTGCACATCTCAAGACCTAGGAAAAACCAGACACAGACAAACTCTAAAACCTAGACATTATATATTCTCAAGTCCGTTGGCTCTGCTAACCAGAGGCTACAGAGTTACTGAGTTGCTTATTTGTTTTTTTAAGAAGTAAATTTTTTAATTAGTTATTTTTATTGAGGTAACATTGATTAACATTATAGTAATTGTTTTGGAAGTATAGGATTCCCCTCTTTAGGTGTTGCTACCATCACGCTCCTACTACCAAAGCACACACAGTCCACCACCATAATTCATTGTGCTCCCTCCCCGCTTTGTGCCTGTCCTCTCCTCTTCCCCTCCTCCTCTGAATGCCTCCGTTTTACATTCATATTTCAAGGGTTAGTTTTGAGTCTGACTTTATCCAATCCCTTGTCTGGTTTCTCTATATTACACATATAAGTGACACCATCTGGTATTTGTCTTTCCCCTTCTGACTTACTTTGCTTAGCATAATCTCTTCCAGCTCCATCCATGTCATTGTCACAAATGACATGAGTTTATCTTTTTTTGATTGCTGAGTAGTATTCCGTTGTGTATATATCCCACATTTTCTTGATCCACACATCTGTTTATGGGCACTTAGTTTGTTTCCATAGTTTGGTTATTATAAATAGTGCTGTAATGAACATGGGAATGCAAAGTTCCCTTCAAATTAGTGTTTTTGTAGTCTCTAGGTAGCTGCCCAGGAGTGGAATCTCCTAGGGGCTGGCCCAGCCTACGTTCTCACCAGCATTGTAAGAAGCTTCCATTTTCTCCACACTCTCCCCAGAACTTGTTTTTGGTCTTTTTGACATGGGTCATTCTCACAGCAGTGAGGTATTATCTCATTGTGGTTTTGATTTGATTTCCCTGATGATAAATAATAAATACTTTTTCATGTTCCTGTTGCCATCTGCATGTCTGCTTCGAAAAAGTATCTGTTTAGATCTGTCCATTTTTACCACATGGTGAAAGCATAACTTGAAAAGAAATCTGTTTCTCTATCAATCTGGACCATCACACCATCTGGCTAATTTGTCAGGCACTTTCACTAAACCTGACAGCTCTTTTAATAAGAAATTGTACGACTTACATAATTTAAACACTGGGCTACAACAAAAAAATACCTTAGATAGAAGAGGACTCTTTCTAACATACATAAGGTAAAAAGATAATCTCTAAACTGTTCCTGAGGATGGATAATTTCTAATGACCTAATTGAAGATGAATGTACTGTTAATACAGTAGTAGTTATTAGTCCTGATGCTCTCACAGAAGCTATGATGTATTGAGGGCTGACTCTTTGAGAGATCCCAGACTAAGCATTATATAGATTATCTTATTTTATTAAGTAGGTTACTCTCCCCAGTTTCCAGATGAAGGAAGTGAAGCTTAGCATCATCAAGTAAGTTGCCTAAAGGTGCAACGATATTAGAATGTGGAGCTAAGAGTTGAATCCTAGTTTGTTAGATTTCAGTACTCCTGTTTTTAAGAACTATATGTTTTTATTTGCTCATCTGGTACTAGGGCTACTTAAAAAATATGATGTGAACATATGCTTTTGGAATTTGGATTTTGCCCAGTTACTATGAAAATTCACTCAATGATAAAAATAGGAATAAGAATCACTGATTTAGAACTGATTTAGTGTGAATTCAGTTGTTTTTTTGTTAATTTCAATGTATACTACTGTTCTCTACCCTACTTGCACATTAGAATAATAGCTGTGACTCTGAAAAATATACTGATGCCCCCCACCTTTAAGCCAATTAGATTTAAATATCATAGATTGAGGTCTGAATATTTTTTTTTAATAGCTCTCTGGGTTATTCTAAAGTTCAACCAGGGTTGGGAACCAGTGACATAGACATACAGGTTTGGATAACTCAGGCTCAGAAATGGATTTTGATGAGTTTTCCAGGTAGTCTGTTATCAGGATTCAACTCTTGCAATGCCCCAAATGCTTTGCACTGCCCTAAAATAAAAACATATTTTGGGGTTACCAAAATGGAGTTGAAACATTAACTATGTACACTATTTTCAGTAATTCCCAATATAAAGTTTGTTGTTCATATATGCCCTATTTACCCATAACTGACCTACATTAATATATTTTTTCCTAGACTAAGAAAACTCTGGAAATTACCTAAGAAACCTTTATTTCCTGGAGTAGGAAATAGATGTTTTAGTTAAGTCCTGCCTCTTTCTTTTTAATCATGTACTGTTTTCTTTAAGATAATGAAAATGTTTATTTTATTAGCAAGCCAAAATAAACTAAAAGACAATTGATGGAAATTTTCAACTTTTACCAGCTTAGAAAAAGGAAATATTTGGCCAATAAGTACAAACTAATCATGCAAATATTCCCCATCCCGGATTTCTTCTTTTTAGTTCTCCTACCCCTTGGCCCAGTTGAAATTAATGATGCATCTTGCTGAATCTGGTAACATTTCTAAAAATGTTTAATGTGATTTGAGTGATTTTTTTTTTTCAGTTTCCCAGAATCTTCTATTATTCTCTAAAGTGCTTCTTATACAGGATGTTTTTGTCCCTCAGGGCACATTTGACAATATCTGGAGACATATTTGATTGTTTCACTGGGGGAGGGAGTTTGCTATAACATCTAGTGAGTAGAGGCCACTATACTCTAAACATCCTACAATGCACAGGATGGTCCCTGTGACAAAGAAATATCCAACACCAAATGCCAATAGTGCTGGAGGTTGAGGAACTTTACTCTAAAGTTATTGCCTTTTACCTGTTTATGAATTCAGATTTTTTCCCATATTTGGCCTGTTTAGAACCTTCTGTAAATAATTAGTATATAATAATAGCATATAAATGCAGCTCCTTTCCCACCAGAATTAGTTAGCCCAGATATTCTCTGGCTTCTAGGCAGAACCTGTAGATCATTTCTAATCTGTAGTTAAAGCATTCAGCGGATGATATGTATGGTGCAAATAACAAAGGAAGATTGACAATTATGGTGTCAGTGGCGGAAATTTGAGAATCTCAATGTTTCAGGGGCCAAAAAAAGGCACCCCTCAGATTGGCCTGAAAGAACAAAAACAAAAAAAGCTTGGCATCTTTTTCCTGACTTGATTATAGCTTTGTTTTTGGTTTTTCACACCTCTTAATAATACTTTTTTTCACTGGAGCGCAAACTTTGATGAGATTGGAAGGTAAATAAATTACTTCAGTAAAGTTATCCTTCCAAGCATCATGTAGCTCCCAATAACGGGGCTTGGTTGACTGAAAAAATAGTGGGAATTGGGGAAATTATTTGATGTGTGTTTTTTAGGGTAGGGATTAGTGTGTATGTTAATGTGTGTGTGTATGTGCTAGCCCTAGGTGTTTGATATCTAGGAGATCCACCTATATATCTGTTCAGCATCCCTCTTCTAGGAAGTGACTCTTACCCACCATTGGATACCATGTCTGTGTTTTGTGATCTTTCTACCATAATTGCTCAGTGCAGCACTAGGCACCTAACCCAAGTGGAAACAACCAGAACACCTTCTCCAGGATTTTTAATTTCAAATCAGAGAGAGGGTGGGCTGTGACTGCAGTGGAAAGGTATGTGCTGTAGCTTCAGCCTCCCATGTTCCCACCACTTGGATGACACTAGTTCAGTTCAGAAGAGGATAATGAAGTCAGAAGAGGAGAATGGAGAAGTTGAGTGACCAACACATCCCTGCCACCTGATGTCCAGGAGTTGTCCCCCTAGTTGTTCCTTGATTTCTTTGAGAACACAACGGGAATCTTTTGAACTGTCTTTCTCTTTACGTAAGCCAGTTTACGTTAAGTTTCTGTAACTTGAGACCAAGTAAGTCACAACAGCACAGTGTCCTTACCTGAAAATGAATTTTCACCAGCTCCCCATACACAGACATCTCCAAATGAAAATAAACCACAAACCCCACAGAGTATTCGTTTGCAAGGAGGGGGGTTTCTGGTAATTAGCTCAGATTGCAACAAATGGCACACACAGACTGCTGGCTCTGCATGTGTGCGCTAAGATTGGTGTTTACTCGATTATATTCCAATTTAAGAATGTCATAACGTTTATCAGTGAGCAAATGGAAACTATCAGAACACATATATGGTGGCAAGAGGTATATGCCTTGATCTGTAGATTTTTTTAGACTTCAAAAAAGAATGATTACTTTTATCGGATAGATAGCAAAGGACATACAACCATATTCCCCACTTAAACTTGGTGATGATTGGGTATTTTTAGCAAATGAGTTGTCAGCAGAAAGGCTTCATTAGACCCATCAGGATATCTGCCCATGAAGAACGAATCCCAAACTGTACTGACAGTTTCCTTGAGCCAAAATGATGAAGCACCTCTGACAAGAGCCATATTGTGCTCCCCATGTGAGGAACATGAGGAACAAAAGAGACAGTTTGATCTTCATTTGGTCAGGTTAATATTGACACAGCTTAGAAAAATCTGAAGTGTGTATAATGTACGTGTACAACAAGCTCTCTAGAGATTTGACTGTTGATTTCCATAAATCAGAAAGGGGTACCCAGAAAGGAAAGAGGTCTTCTGCTTTCTTGAGGTTGTCTTTTACAAATTGCGATTGTCTTTTACAAATGAAAATAAGTAAAGTCTTAAATATTCAGACTCATGAGTTAAAGCAAGCCAAGAGGCGTGTTTTTAAAATCTATGCACAAGTACAGAAACAATTTATTATTATTATTTGACAGCTAGCTTGTTGCCCAGTTTCTACCATTTGAAGAATAAAACATGCCTAATGAGTGGAGTGCTCACTACACATTGGTCCTGATATAGATATCCTCATAAGTGTACACAAACTTTAAGAATGCTCCATAAGTGAAACTACAATCTACCCCTTTTCTCCTGAGTCCTTACAAACATACTGTGTCAAAAAGTTTTGTTGATTATGGTTTGACCTTAAAGAAAATGTAAATTAAGTTGAGCTTGTTAATGTGTTGTGAACTTTTTTTGGCTTTAATTGGTTGTGAATCCTTCCACATTTAAGTACTCAGTCTACTATTGACCATTTGTAAGTCTGCCTGGGACTGCTCTTCTATTAAGTTATTTTTTGATTAACTTTGGTTGTCTTATGGTGGCTCTCTTTAGAATGGGGCAGGATTTCAACTCACTTCAAGATGATCTGAAACCAACCCATTTTACTTCAAAAAAAAAATTCTTAACTTAAACCCGTACTTTAACATGAATTATTACCCAAATTTAAATTTCTTGTGTCTGTCTCTCTCTCTCTCTTTCTCCCTTTCTCTATTATGACTAATGGTATGGCCCTAGGAGGTAGTAAATATTTGTCTCATAACATAAAAACAGTAATGTTTAATTTTCAATAAATATGTGCTTTCCTTCTCTATTCTTGAAATCTTTAACCTCAATTATGACCTTACAAGGTCAATTGCTTAAAGGACTCTTAGTTTCTCCTCTAATATTTATGATGTACTTGCCCTAACTTGACGCATCTGCAGATTGATATATGACTGTGTCTTTGGTCATCCTGCCTTTCTTTACCAGAGGACTTTACTTGAAATGGTGATAACTGTGGGCCTTGTCCTATTAACATGATTACTCTCTCAAGGTAAAAACAGACAACCTTGGTTTTTTTTTTTTGTCTTTTTGCCCTTTTGTCTTTCTATCCCTTTCCTGCAATCCTAACTCCATGTTTTCTCTGGGCTTCTGGGCAGATTAAAGATAATGTTGGTATCATCCTTAGGTGATGAGATTTTAACATGCTGAGTGTAAAGTAGGAACCTTCCATTGCTACCAGGCCAAGAAAAACTATGAGTATAATTCTAGGTCACCAGTGATTATACCTGTTCTCTGGCACTTTTTTCTGTGTACACAGTCATGCCCAACTTCTTAAAAGTCCATAGTGCTGCAAGAATATCACAACATTTAGCAGATACTTTGGGAAGATTTTCAATTTTAGGGTCATACACCTATTTATGATCAGCCTACATTTATAATTTGTAGTGCAGATGAGAAACTGGAAACTGGTAACAAGCCATGATTATAATGGGTCTTCAAAAAAAAATAAGCACTTTATTATCAGTGTTTGTTAAAATCAAGGATACTTCTTGCTTATCCACAGTGACAAGAGAGAACACTGAAGAGAAATGCTTGCTACAGCAAAAAGTCTGTTGTTTTTTTTTTTTTTTATGAAACTATAAACTAATTAGTAATATCTTTGGTGGTAAAGAATTTTCTCCAAGGGTAACATCTCAGAAATCAAACCAGCCTAGGTTCCAGTCCCATTCTTCACACGTCTGAATTCTTTAACCTCCCAAAGACTCCATTTTCTTAATGTGAGACAGAAATGATATTAGCCACCTCATCATGTCATCTTCAAGTTTAAATGGTGTGATATAAAGCACTTAGCAGAATGTTAATGCAGAAGCAGAGCGTTATTAAATTATGTTAGGCAACATACTTTTGGTTTAAATGGAAATTATATTAATATGGTTATATGTTACATATTCATTTGTATTGTAGTATTTTTAATTTTCACAGAATTTATTCACAAAAGGAGTCTCTCTTTAGCTACAGAGAATGATAATATGTATTGCCTGACTTTATTTTCAAAACTGTGATGTTTGATATAATGTTAACAGACCCAGTGAAGCTTTTATTACTAAAATGCCTTGGCTAGCTTATAAAAATAAGAACAATGGTGTTTTTAAAATATGACATCTGGTGAAAACATGGGAAATATCTTTGCTTACCAATTAAAGAGTGTATGAAAAACAGAATAAATAAAATCTCTTAATTTATGCATTTTGTGTTCTCATAAATCATTTTCCTGTCAAAATTATCAGACTTTATTATTGCTGAATATTTTAAACATCATAATGGAATTTGGTAGCATAAATCATAAAACTTTCAAAGTTAGAACATTTGTGTACATACCTCAGCATTTTTCCTATATCATGATAAAAAAATACAGAAATAAATCCACGCCGAGTATAAATGTCAAACTCTACTCTTAAATTTCAGTAACTCAGCAATCCATGCTGGCTACTGTGCTTACAAGGGAGTTATAGATTGCCAAACTGTGTTTCTAAGTCTCACTAATTTCAAAAATGAAGCTGTTCAAGCTTTTGTTTTAATCTTGGGTAATGATTTCTGTCCACAAGCATCCTCTCACCAGACCGCACCTGCTCACTTGATTTCTCCATTTCCTGCAAGAAGAAAAAAAAAATGTCTACAGTAAAGCTGGGAATAAATTGTCCATGACATTAGAAAGTAATTTATTTCATTTGGTAAAAGTCTTAGTCAATATATTTCTTTTGTAATTTGTAAGAAAAACAGCTGTTTTGGGGTTATGTGTGTTGAACAGCATGCCAGAGCTAAATAGAAAGTATTAGTATTAGGGTAAAATCCACTCATGGTCTTTTGGTACTTGGAGGTGAAATGGTGAAAATGATGAGA
This sequence comes from Scalopus aquaticus, assembly GCA_004024925.1. Taxonomy (NCBI): domain Eukaryota; kingdom Metazoa; phylum Chordata; class Mammalia; order Eulipotyphla; family Talpidae; genus Scalopus; species Scalopus aquaticus. The sequence goes on from PVIJ01011793.1 coordinate 35,554, forward strand.
AAGACTATCCATAGTGATTTAGCTGAAGGAAAAATCACTACACATTTCACTACATATTTTTTATAGCTTTAAAAGCTCATTTACTGAGTCTAACTTGGAATTGAGGATAAAGAGTCTTGTTAATTAGATAAAAGCTGCCCTTCCCCATAATTTTTGTATCTTAAGTCACTTTAAAATGACTTTGCTTCATGTTTAGCCTTGTGTAACTTTGGTACCTCTTATCTAGGAGTTTCACATATGAATCACTTAAATGACATTAAAATGTATAGGATTGTCATTTGAAATTTCACACATATTATAAAAGATATATGGCAGGAGATCATAATATGAATAACAAGTTCCCATATCAAGAATTTGTAAAATACTTTCTGTGGATCAGGTTAATGCCATGGCTCCTTAGAATGCCCTTTGATAGCTTAAGAACCAGGAAAGAGACCTATTGCTCATTGTCTACTGTGAGCTGGGCCGAGAGCCAGACTTTTGATATATGTTCTTGATTTTTACAGTAGGTCCATGAGGTGGGGGCTTACACAGGAGTAAACCAAGACTTGGAGAGGTGATGTCATTCATTCATGTCACCCAGCTAGTGAGTGATTGAGTCAGTTAACCTCATGTCCAGTGGACTGCAAAACCTTTACTAGAAATCTTGCAGGCAGTACCCTAAAATGATGGAGAAACACAATCATATTTTAGATTAAAAATTGGATTAATAATTTGGTCAAATTACAACAACTTTAATATCAAGGTATCTTAATGTCCATTAAGTATCTTAATGTCCATACCTTAATGTCCAAGGTATCTTAATGTCCATCACGTTCTTGAATAATACCATTTCATTTAACATTTTTTATAATGTCGATGAGGAATAACAATACTGATGGACATTAAATGAAGTGACACCATCAGAGGATCTGCTTTCCTTGTATGTTCTTTCACTCAAAGTCGAAGTTTCCCAGAATCTATTGACAATGTTAAGTGAGGACTCACTTTACTAAATTGCACAGTGTATTATTGGAATACATGTAGAAATTACATTCTTCGTTTATATAATTACAGAAATGATTTCCAGTTTAACACTGTGCCAAGTGTTTTTCTTTTGTTTTTGGTAGCCTGATTTTAATAGCATAATATTCTTTCGTGTGACTTCCACAGTTTATTTAATCATTTCATTTCATTGTTGTCTATTTAGATTGTTTCTGTTTCAGTTATTAAAGAATTAGTTCAGTGTATAGCTTTGTCCACAAACCTTTGTGTGCATGTCTGATTATGTGTGCATAGCTGGTTATTTGTTTAAAATATACTTCTAATAATGTTTGAAAGTGCCAATTTGGAAATGTTTACCAATAATAGGAAAAGAAAAACTGAATTATTAATAAAGGATTTCTTTGATTATCAATGAGTTCAGATATTTATTGGCCATTTGCATTTCAAATAGTAATGTTCTTTGATGTTCTCCAGTTGTTTTTCTATCTTTGTATCTGCTTTTTCGACTGATTTATAAGAACTCTTAATCTCAAGGACATTAAACCTTTCTTTTCCCGGTTACAAAAATAAGACAACAGTAATAATGCTTTCAAATAGCTTTTAAGAGGGTTTTTGATAGTTGAAGATTTCTGTTTTGATGTGGAGAACTGATTATCTTGAGACAAGAGACAGGAGTAACTGCAGGGAGAACAGGAGGCTGTCCCTGAAGTTCAGGGAGCAGATTATGGTGACCCAAGCTCGGACAATAGAAGAGCTGGAGAAAATTGTTTGGACTTGAACTATTGTATGTTGTAGAGGTGAAGTTAACAGAATATTCTGATTTGAGAAATGATGAAGGAAAGGAATCAAGGGTGATTCCTAGGTATTTGGCCTGAGTTACCTATTGCATGTGATGCGATTTACTATGGAAGAAACTATGGTGGATGTGGGTTAATTTTATTCAAGATGCTTATTAATCATTATATGGAAATGTCACATGGATAAATAAGGCTAGAAATCAGGTGGCTGTATATTTGGTTGTCACTGGCAAATAGTTTGAAAATCCTCTGAGTGGATGGGAAGAGAAAGAGGTTTGGAAACCAAGTCTCAGAGTGTAAACATTTAGAGGTTAAATAAGGAAGATGAACCAGCAAAGGTGACTGGAGAGTAGCCAGTGAGCTGGGAGAAATACAGAGTGTGATTTCAGAAAATGAAGGAATTAAGTGTTTCAATAGGTTTAAGACAACCTCGTGAACTTGATTCTTCAAATAAGTCAAGTAGTGTAAAAGCAGGAAAGTGATTTTTAGATTTGGAAACTTGAAAGTAATTGGTACTTTCAAGGAAAGTATCTTCAGTGGAATGATGTGGGCAGAAACCTAACAGGAGTATCTCAGGTGGTAATGGGAGATAGACTGCCTTAACAATGTGTGGTATTGATTTGCTCCCAAAGAATATCCTCATTCAAATGGTTACATGACATTATTTCTATCAGTGTTTTATTCCTAGTGATGCATTAAAGCCATCAGCATAAAGCATAAACACTGCATTTTTTTTGAAAGCAATGGAATAAGAAATAAAATAGGATTTTGTGACTGAATGGAATTTCCTACTGCATTTGTCAGTGCACTTTCAGTCACAAATGAAGTAAATATACAGGATACTATCACTATCTCGGTTGTTTTATTAGAATGAAACCATATCATTTCTGTTTTCTATGCTTTGTCATCAAGATCATTAGCCTCTTTTTAGAGCCCTTGATATCTATACCTTTTCACTGAAAGATAGTCTTTCCTCCCCCACATATCCAGACTTCCCTACTCATTCCCAAACTGAGAACTATTTAAGCAAAAGGTCTTAAGACCTTTAAAAAATGTTTAATGAGGTTCAGTCTTTGGAACCATGAATGACAAAGATCTGTGACAGTGAGCAATTCCCAGCCTTCCTAACTGATGGGAATAATTTGGGTTTTGCTCATCAATTTCTGTTTGCAATGATCACTAAAGTAACTTCCTAAATTTCATACAGCAGTCTCAGGCAGGGTTCATATTTCAAATGTGAAGCTTGTTTATTGTGGTGGGTGTAGTAAATTTAGGTGCTTTCCCTTTATTTTCCAAGCCTTTGGCAAATTGAGTGGGAGAGATATATGTATATCATTTTAACTTAAGATGGAAAAAACATTTTGAAGATATTTGTGCAGATTAACAAATAGTATTTGTATACATGTAACTAAAACAGTAATTTATCAGGTAGAAGGCAGATGGAGGGAATAAAATGCCAACCTGTATCTACAGTTGGGTTGTATTGATGATGAAGTGCTGTTTATTCAGGGCCAGCCTAGCTTGTCAGCAACATAAGAGCCATAGCAGCACATGACTCCCCGTGTAGCTAGAAGACAATAATAAATTATCTCCTATGCAAACAGCACCAGCATAAAAGCAGAACAAACAGACTCTGTCTCCTGGATTCCTGAAGAGTCTCACTCATTCCTTTATTTGACTCTGTTTTAAACTTGAAACTCCTAATATTATCCTAAATCTAGCAAGATTGAATCTGGTTTGAACAATTTTATTTGTGTAGATAGGACATAGTGGTTGATAATCTGTGTTTTGAGATTACTGTAAAATGTAGTTTGTTTCTCTAATGTGCCTAAGTGACTCACACAAATCTTTGTTTTATCAATATTTCATTTGGTCCTGTGGAATGTAGGGCCACCCAGGGAAAACTGGGGGAATGTTACAGAAAAGAGTTTGGTCTTAGGAATCACTTAAGGGTACCTAACAAAATGCAGATGCTTGGACCCTGGATGCTTGCTAGGATAGACTTGACCTGCTAAGTGAGAACTAGCAAAGCCACCCAGAAATACACACCTCCTGGTAATTTTTTGTGATGAAGCTAATGTGAGGAACAAGGAGTAGAGGGAGTGAGTCAGTAAAAGTATCGTAACAGGATTAAGATAGTCCAAAGGATTGGTTCATAGGAAAATCTATCAATGAACAAATACTTCCCCAGAGCAGGGTTTTTCAGATTTCAGTAGGATTGAAATCTGGGGTTCATGGGAAATGCAAATTCTACTTCAGTAAGTATGGGATATGGCCCAAGACCTGTGTGTTTCTAACACGACTTGGTGTTGTCAACGCCTGCATCTGAACTTGAGTCCAGTAAGATGCTAAAATCATCATTTTAACACAGAAAAATCCAAACAGGTTGCTGCTAAGCCAACATTTCTGAATAGCAAATGTTCCACAATATGGCTTTCAATAATACTGATTCAACTGGATCCTTAGTTTTTGCTCAGATGCCAGTAAAACCTTCCTTATCTTGATTGAATGACCCAGCCAGAGGGTCATAACATTGTTGTTGTATGTGAAAATCTCATAGGAATGTGTTTTTCTCTCCAAGAGTTTATAAATATATTAGGGGATGTTATATACACAGTACAATTATCTTTTCAACTCTTAAGAATTTTTGTTTTTACTGGGGAATAGGGGACAGGTTGGGAATTGTTGCCATGAGGTATACCCATGAGGGAAATGTCCATTCTAGTCTTCTAGGATAGTTTTGGGAATGTTTTATTGGCACTGCTGCTCTTGCTGCCAGCAGCCTCTTCAGCTCCATTGCTGAGTGGCTCCTCCTTGAAAGACAATTTCCTGGGTTTTTTTTGAGGCCATCTATTTCCTACCTCTTCCTCACCATAAGCAGGTTATTAAAAAGAAAAATTTGAAAAGAAAATTGTAGGGATTCTTGGTCAAAGGCTTGAGTCACTGGAGATAAAATGTGGGTAGTTGCTCTCTGTCCTTGCTTTCCTTCAGGACCACATCTTCTCTTACTTTTAATAATGGCGAGAAAGCTCCGCATTGAGATTCATGATGGATAATGCCACTGATGATTTAAAATAATTTTATCTGTTGAGAGGTGCACCTTGTTGATAACACAAGGTCCAAGAAAAGAAAAACCTCACTCTAAATATCTGTTCTAAATGTCTTCTGTTGTTGCAGGTAAATTAATTTTGTAAAAAACACCTACTTAGAGATTGTTAATATGACACTTGGGCAATAAACAAACATGAAAGGTGACACTATGGTATTTGAAACATGCTTCCAAAAGTATTTGAACATCATAGCTTTTCATGACCAAGACAGTACACTTGGTGTTCATCAGCAGCATATCCTGAGACCTTTGTGAATTCCCACACACTATTTCTTGTGAAAGAGTGGCTGCCGCAGGAATAGACAACAAAACTCCCGGAGGTATGGAAGCTGTTGAGGGCCGGCCCACACATCTGTCTCACAACAGATGTCTCTCAGGGGTCTCACTGACCTTGAGATCCAATGCTGCAGGATTCAGGATTACAGAGTGTGTGTCTTATGGATATTTTAAGTCATTGGTAAATAGACTAAGTCACCAATATCAAATCCACATGTTTCAAAGAATTATCACATGCAAATATTGATGTGGCCATAGAAAAAATCTGCACTTACATGCACTGTGCTATTTAGCAATTTAGAGCAGTTATCTAAAGAGGGGGTACATGGTGGGGGCACATGGTGCTCCCTTCCTATGGCAAACATTTCTGTAGTGCTATAATATTTAACAACTGTTTGCATAAGTCTAATGACTTTTATATAAAAAAATTAATAGAATTCCTTTTACCTCTTGAGTGATTTTTATTCATGGTGATTTTTATCAAATAGCACAATAGACTGACAATTGATTGGCCATGCATGGTGATCATATATGTGATCATAATTCTATGATGTGATAGAAGATTATGTAGCACAGGTTGGTTTTATGTTTATATCTCTCCAGTCATTCAGTAACGTCTCTTAAAGTAACCAGTATATGTAAGACATTATGCGAGGGGCTCATATATGGTCTTCATTGAATTTCTTTAAGGAAGAAAAACAGTCATGCTGATAAAGTGGTTCTCACTGCAGTCTAGAAGGCTGGCACATTTCCACAGATGATGTGAGCCAGAGGTCTGGGTGCCCCAGGGTAGGGGGGCCCTTTCTCTGTATATTCATTTCTCCTTAGTTACCACCTGGAGCAAGCAGAGCTGACATTGTAGCACTAACACAAACCACCTGGCCTTCTGCACTGGGAAGAAAGCATTCAGAAAACTCACCTAGGCTCATCCTCAGGATTCTGCTTGGAGTTAATAATAGCCATTAGAAAGCCGTTCTGGAGGAGAGTAATAGCTTCCTCTTACTTTCCTACTGCTAGGTTGCAATAATAGTCAGCAGACATTCTTACATCCTATGAACAATAAGAGGATAAGTATGTTTTGCAAAGTCAATATTTGAACAAATTTTCTTAGATGCTAAGATATTTGTTCTTTATCTAAATATTTTTAATAATAACTGCAAGGATACCTTCCTTTCCTGGTTTAGGAAAACAAACAAAGCAAAGCACAGCTGACCCTTGAAAAACACTAGTTTGAACTTCAAGGATCCACATACACAGGGACATTTTTTCAGTCTACAAGGTTTGCATTTAGAGATTCAGCCAGCTGCAGAGAACTTCTAGCAAAGTATCCAGAAATACACACCTCAGGCTAGTGTGAGCTGGTTGAATCTATGGATGCAGAACCCACGAATACAGAAGACAGACTATCAGTTACACACGACTGCACTGGAATCCTAACCCCAAGCAGTTCACAGGTCAACTGTATGTTTTAAGTCATAGCATGAAAGTTTTCAGACTTTCTCAAGCAAACTGTTTATTTCATTTACACCTCATAATAAATGTAATACATCATAAGACTGGACCATTTTATGAAACACCTCCCCAAAGTTGCCCAGTTTGACATTAATAGGCGATTTCCCATTGTCTTTCAGAACTGTATGTTTCACAGCAACATCGCCAGTGATTTGAAAGCATTTACAGACAAGTTCGGTTTTGATGTCCTCATTCTCTTGGCCCGCACCCAGTCAGAGGAGCAGCAGCAGCCAAGGCAGCAGGTGGCCGTGTACTCTGAGAACTTAGAGCTGTGCAGCCAGGTAAGACCTCCCTACCAGGTGCATTTCAGAACAAAAGGTGGAAGATGGAAATGGATTGGTGGCTTAATGCATTTGGCTCAAGAGATAAAGTCCTTGGGATTAAGTGTTAGAAGATGTTGGGAATATTTTGCATATGGGGTCTTTTATAAGACCCCCATGACCATTTTGCTTCTAGACTGAATATAGAGAGAAAGCACCTACCTTTCTCACACAAATGAGAGCAAGTCATCCTTTGGGTGATATTTTCTTTTCAGGCTGCTGCTTGGTAATAACTAACAAGGTTATCATACCTGTTTGGTATAAGATATATTGAGTTATATGGTCACACACCATACAAAGTCCCAATGTCTGTTTGATGACAGTGTTAATAACAGGTGGTCTGATGCTTTAATCACAGTTAGTCTGTCTCTAGGCACTAAAATTCTGACTGGATAATCAGTCAGCCCTCTAGATTGATAACAGAGTCAAGACTTTGGAAATGATACAATAGGACAAAGTTAATCAAAATAGGACACTGGGCGTACCATATCAGAGATATCTATTAACTAATATGAGAACATTCATGAGTCATTATAATATGGGCAGCATGGACATGGAACATGTGCATCATTATGAATCATTCCTCACTAATGAATAGATGCCTGTTTACCAGCAAATGACTAGAGGCAAAGTCTGGACTTCTTTATTTTCTATGTTCTCACTATCTGTCCCCCCAAAATTGACCTTAGCTCTCCTCACACAGGAGTTGGTACTCTTGTCATCTTCTCTGCTTTCTCAAGTCTAAATGTGAAAGAGCCCCCTGCTCCTACTGGAGATGCATTTTTTTACCCTTTTTGTGACCACATATCTCTCTGCACTGCAACCCCAGCATGGGACTCTTCTAGTGCTTTGCTCTACACTGGTTTCCAAAGCTGAATTTTACTGTTAGTCACTCGTGTCCCAGGGATAGGACTAAAGTCTCATTAGCCTCCAATATGGTAGCCTCCAAATCTCTCTTTAGCAGCAAATAAATTTTAAAATGGTGATTTAAAGCAGGCAAAAGTAGAAGAGTGGACAAAGGCATTAGAAGACCTTGAGCTGAATCCATCCTTCTCTACGCCCTTCCCTACTCCCTACAACCACACCACACCTGAGAGACAACTCCTTGGGGTCTTGAGCAACACAGGGGCAAGACTACTCTAGAAGAATACTTCTTACTCCATGTGGCCACAGTTGGTTAAGGGTCAGTCAGTCTCTGTAGCTCAACTGCCTGAGTCAAAATGTGGTTCCATAACTCCCTAACTGTGTGTTATGAATCAAGTTATTTAACCTTCCTGTCTTTTCCTTTTTGGCAAAATGAGAGTAAAGAGTCCTTACCCTGTAATTACCATGTAAAATTATTGTGAGAATTGGGCCTCTCTGGTGACACAGGGGTTAAAGTCTCACTGCTATCAAGTTATCAGCAGCCACTGCAGCATGAGTTCAATCCCAGCCAGGGAGCTGACCCACATGGTGCAGCAGACCTCTCTTGTCTAGCCCATTGCTCCCCTTAACATTGTATCTCAGATCTGCCTATTCTGCTCTCCACTCTGTCTCTGGTGCATCCTCTCACCAGCCCCCAACCTCCAGCCTATACCCCAGTTCTTGTGTGCATAAATAAATGTTAAATATTTAAATTATTGTGAGAATTAAAGGAGATAGTGCATATGAAACCCTTAGGACAGTACCTGACATATAAAAGATCTCAAAAAATGCTCATTATTAGAATTACAATCTATTCTACTGCTATAGTTGTTATTGTTACCTCCACTAATGCTGTAGAGCCATTTCAAAGGCCTAGTGTGAAAAATATGCCCAATATTTCCTAAAAATTACAGAAGTGCAGCTGATTCTGCTTCACATTGACTACCACATGTCCCATGCCTCCCAAGTCAGCCATGTCTGTTCTGGGTTCATGTAGATGCTCACTGGGGCAGGTAGGGGCAGCTGGGGCCGTGAGATGCTGCTGGAAAATCCTGCCACTGATAGCTACTTTTTCTTTTCTATTTTCTCTTTTGAATTTTTATATTGGCAGGTCCTGAAAGCCTACTCCTAGACAAAACCTTTCTCTGGCCCTGTTTCATCTTTTTATCTTATTCTAACACTTCCTCCTAGTTCATGTCAGCAACCAGCATTATCTCTGTTTTTTTTTGCAAACTTGTGTTTCACTTCTGTTAAAAGATGGTATTATGTTATATGGAGGGGAAAGGATTTAAATGGCTTTAAATCTCTTTACCTATAACTCTAAGGAGTCAGCCAAATTGAGCAGATGGATTTTGAGGTAAACAAAAAGACAACTTGAATAGACTGGAGAAAGGATTGGGGCATAAATGGAGTTTTCCATTACATAGTTCTCAGGTGTTTGAGTTCTTTTTTTAATATATACAGATAAACATAGGTAAATTTTATATTAAGAAAAATTAAGGAAGCAAATGCAAAGAGCAGAGTGCCTTTGTGCTCACACCAACCCTGGTGTATTTCCAGATTTGCTGTGAACTGGAGGAGTGCCAGAACCCTTGCCTTGAGCTGGAGCCCTTTGAATGTGGCTGTGATGAGATCCTGGTATACCAGCAGGAGAACCCTTCAGTGACTTGCGACCAGGTGGTTCTCCTTGTCAAGGAAGTCATCAATAGGAGGTGTCCAGAGATGGTCTCCAACAGCCGGACGTCCTCCACAGAAGCCGTGGCAGGCAGTGCCCCGCTCTCCCAAGGATCTTCTGGGATTATGGAATTGTATGGTTCTGACATAGAACCACAGCCCAACTCTGTGAATTACATAGAAAACCCTCCAGAACTCAATGATTCTAACCAGGCCCAGGTGGATGTCAACATAGACCTTGTTAGCCCGGATAGCGGGTTGGCTACCATTAGGAGCAGCCGTTCATCCAAGGAGAGTTCAGTTTTCCTCAGTGATGACAGTCCAGTGGGAGAAGGTGCTGGGCCTCACCACAATCTCCTCCCAGGGTTTGACTCCTATAGTCCCATCCCTGAAGGGGTAGTAGCAGAGGAGCATGCACGGTCTGGAGAACATGGTGAACACTTTGACCTCTTCAACTTTGACCCAGCACCCATGGTTTCTGGGCAGTCCCAACCATCTTCCCATTCTGCAGACTACTCCCCAGCAGATGACTTCTTCCCAAACAGTGATTCCTCAGAAGGACAGCCTCCCACAGGTCCTAAAGTATTGGAGGGGATGGGAATCGACATGTCTAAGTACTCATCTAGTTCACTTTTGTCAGGGGATGGCAAAGATAGTCTTGCAGAATTTGATGAGGAGTTTGCCCAAAGACAAGACAGTCCCAGGGGAGACTCTGAAAGAAATTTGAACCTAACAGATTTCATGGGGGATGAACCTCCTTCACCAGAAAGACTGAATAATATTGGAAAGAGGATCCCCCCAACACCCATGAATAGCTTTGTAGAACAATCGCCATCCACTGAAGAGCCAGCTCTGCTCTATCCAGAAGATATGGCTCAAAAAGCAGTTAACACAGGCCACCTAGGACCACCTCAGACCCGTGCACGGTGCAGCAGCTGGTGGGGTGGTTTGGAAGTGGACTCTAAAAATATTGCAGATACGTGGAGTTCCAGTGAACAAGAGTCTGTCTTCCAGAGCCCTGAATCATGGAGAGATCGTAAACCAAGCTCAGTCGATAGGCGAGCCTCAGAGTCTGTGTTTCAACCAAAGGGCCTTGAGTTCTCAAAGTCAGATCCCTGGGAGTCTGAATTTCATCAGCCTGGTCTTGGCAGCAATAATATTAAAAATCAAAATGAGGAAAGTTTGCAGTTTCAGAACCTGCCCACTGAGAATGCTTCTCCTCAGGGAACAAACCACCTGATAGAAGACTTTGCTACTTTGTGGCCTTCTAATCGCTCCCCCACAGTGATGCCTGAGCCTTGGGGAAATCCCACAGATGATGGTGAACCAGCTGCTACAGCACCATTCCCAGCCTGGGGTGGCTTTAGTAAAGAAGACGGTGAAGCTTTGAAAAATACCTGGAATCTGCATCCAACAAGTAATGAGACTCCTTCTGTGAGGGACCTGAATGAGTGGGCCATGACAAAAAGTGGGTTTTCATTTCCTGCTGAAGACCTAGTGGGCAGTTCACCCAGTGAAGCAGATAATGAAGCACCTCCAGAAATCTGGGGCAAGAAGAACCATGACTCCGGGAATAATATCCTGGCATCTAGAAATCCTACATCTGATCTGGATCATACATGGAACACTCCTAAGTCAGCAAAGGAAGATCAGGATGGTTTAGTGGATCCAAAAATTAGGGGGAAGGTAGATTCCTGGAACTTATTTGAGGATAGTAACAAGAAAGGAGGGTCAGATGTCCTAGCTCCTTGGGAAGATTCCTTCTTATCATATAAATGTTCTGACTACAGTGCATCCAACATTGGAGAAGACTCAGTGCCTTCTCCCTTAGATACCAACTACTCCACCTCTGACTCTTACACATCACCCACATTTGGTGGAGATGAAAAAGAAATTGAAAACAAGTCATTTGCTAAAGCGGGAGGTTTTGAGTCAAAAGATACTAATTCTACTGCAGAGGAAACAGAAGTGCCTCCTCAGCCACCACAGCAGCCACCTAGAAATCGAATTAGTTCAGATCCTGGGAACCTAAAGATGTGGGCTTTACTTCAGGCAGATGGTAGTTCTGAAAGTAATGCCACTCCTGACCCAGATGAAGATTTACTCAAGACAGAGCCTGCAGATGATAAGAATGCCTCTGTGGGAAATGACCCTGGGGAAAGCAGCCAGTCCAGCTATGACGACCCCAACATGATGCAGCTGTACAATGAGACAAACCGCCAGCTCACGCTTCTGCGCAGTAACACCAGCTCCCAGCAGGCTGCGCCTGATGGCCCTGACTTGTGGAATGGAGTGATTCTGGAGGACACTCAGTCCACAGCAACCATCTCAGATATGGATAATGATTTGGACTGGGATGACTGCAGTGGGGGTGTGGCAATCCCTGGTGAAGGTCAAGCACAGGGATACATGGCTGAAGGTACTCAACCCGAAACCCGATTTTCAGTGAAACAGCTTGAACCATGGGGTGTGGAGTATCAGGAAGCAAATCAGCTAGACTGGGAACCCCCTGCCTCTTCTGAGCATAGCAAGGACTCTGACCCCAATGAACATCACACATTGAATGAGAAAAGTGGACAGCTGATTGCAAACAGTATTTGGGATTCTGTCATGAGAGAGAACAATATGCCATCGCTAATGTTACCAGATCCACTGCATGTTACAGCTGCACCACAAAGCAGATCACTTCCTGAAACTCCCAGCTCACCAGAAAGAGTTAAGGACAGTCATCTCCCACATGTGCTAGAAGCCTCTGGAATTAGTGAGTCAGGTGCACGTTCTCCTGATCCCGACAAGCAGGACATATCCAGGAGAACCCTGATGAGTAATACAGCAACCTTGGTGACCACACCTGAGAATCCAGAGCATTTTGCATGCCCAGATCCATGGAAAGATCCTAGTTATGGACAAAGTGAAGTTGAGACTGAATCTCATGGAGTCACTGAGAGGGAGAATCTTGGTGAGGCAGAGGTGCTAGATGGAGTCGCGGAGATTTCTGGAAAAGGCCAAGATGACCAAGAACACTCTCCCCTACCTGCATCTGAACATCAAGAAATCTGCCATGAATTAGGCAAAGTCAACTCTCTTCCAGTCACTTCCAGTCCTCAGTCAGAGAAGCTTCAGGATGTCTTAGAATGTGAGAAGGAGTCACTCAATTTAGACCACCGTGATGTGCAAATAGAGGTGTCCACAAATCACCTGCAAGTACAAGAGACCTGTGGAAATCACTTCCCAAATCACAGAAATTCCCGTGAGACTACTGAAATTTCAGGTAGACTAAATTTAACAAAAAATGTATCTTCACCTGAATTGAGTCTTGGGAAAACTGAAGAATGTAACGTTCTGGAGTCAGAGAAAATGACCCAAGAGTCATCTCATGAATATCCTCAAAGCCCCAATGTTTGGGGTGACCCTATAGACAATGATGTGCAGGTCAATTGCACAGGTTCAGAAGTAACTAAGAATCTTGAAGTTAAGAGTATTGAGAACAGCTCCACAGGAGCCAGTTCAGCTGCAAATTATGACAGAGAGAGTGCTTCTAGTGAGTGTACACATTCAAGTGCATCAACTCCTGATTTAAATGATTCTTCAGCTGCTTTGTCTTCTTGGGGCCATGAACCCACTGCTGAGTATCAGGAGAATAAAGATAGCTTGAGTAAACAAGATCACCAAGAATCTGAACTTATTACTACCAATGGCCAAGAAATTACTGAAATGAAGGACTTGGAGATAAACAGAATAGACAGGTTTGAAAAGAACTTAGATTCCAAGGTTCCTAAGTTTCTAGAGGTTTGGAGCGACTCGATAGATGGTGATTCCCTTTCATCTTTATCTAGCCCTGAAATAGGCAAATATTCTGTACATTCAGGTACACATGAGGAAAAAAATCTAGAGGTTAGCCATCTTGAAAAATCTGTATGTGATAGTCCTGAAACCGTTCAGCCAGAAGATGCCAAGTTTATTTCAAAAAACTCAGGTTTTGATGAATATAGCAGGGGTGATGAAGAGTCAGAGTCAGTGGAGAAAGAGAGCCATTTGACCACTTGTGAAGTGGCTCAGCATGAATCCAGAGATTGGGATGCACTAAGTGAATCTGATAAATTCTCGCCCACAGCTGATCCCAAGCCTGTGAAATCTTCTGACTATGCAGACAGTTCAGAACCAGCAGAGAATGAGAATAAGTCAAACCCATTCTATGACAATCAAGAAAGCAGTCCTGAAGGCTGGAATTTCTCACCACTAAAGACAGAAATGCAGATGACAGTGGTAGATAAGGAGAGGAAATCCTCTCCAGAAGCAGGGAATAATGGAGATACTCGATGGCAAATATGTCCCAAAACAGAAACAAAGAATGAAAACTATTCTAAATTGGAAATGCTCTGCTTCTCAACCGAGAGCACCGAGTGGTGGAATGCCTCTCCACAGGAAGGGCGACCAATTGAGAGTGTAGTTGAAGGGAAACTGTCTAACCCAAGTGACATGTCAGAGATGAATTCTTCAGCATACCAAAAGATGGGTCCCTGGGGAATACCCATTCAGGGTGATACCGATTCCATGGCAACACATTGTGTAAGTCCTTTCAGCGATAAACATCAGTCACCTTTTCTGGATAGTGATGGAGAGGGCTCCCATCAGCAACTTTGGAACATTCAACCAAGAGAGCCAGACCCAGAAGCTGATCAGCTTAGCCAGCTTGTAATATTGGACCAAGTGAAAGAAAAGGCCTCAAGAGAGCAAGCCTCCATGTCTTCTGCTAGTGACACACTCACTTCAGAAACACCTACCCAAGAGCAGTGTCAGAACACGGTGCTGTCCATCTGGGACCAGCCAGAACCAACACTTATTCACACCAATGAAAATGGATGCGTACTATCTAATGTTTCGACCATTGAGAGTCAAGAAGCAATTTGGTGGGAACAGGAAAAATCATACCCCAGTGAAATAACAAATTCAATGGTTGCCTCAGAAGATTTCTCTGATGTCAGTTCTTCCAATCAGTTTATAAAGAAGTCAAGCTCTCAATGGGATGGCTCTACCCCTAGTGAGGAATCCCAAGGCACGTTTGTTCCAGATATTCTCCATGGCAACTTCCAAGAGGGTGGGCAACTGGCCTCAGCTTCACCTGACTTGTGGCTGGAGGCAAAGCAGCCCTTCAGCTTGGAAGCAAATGATGAGAATCCTGATATAGTGACTCACTATGACCATGATACTAATTCTCAGACTTCCAGCAGTCCTGATATATGTCATGATTATGAGGCGAAGCAAGAGAATGAGCAGCACATCAGTGCCAAGGTGGGCTCTGAAGGGGAATCCAGTGAGTTATGTCTCACTGAGCAAAAGATGAGTGAAGAACCCAATCAAGAGTCTGGGCAGGAATTTGCCCCATACAATTCAGAACTATATTCTGAAAATGAAATTCCATTCCCTTCAATTCGTGATCAAGCAAACACAAATGACTCATCTCAGCCTATCTCTCATGAAAGTTCTCCTGAACCTTCTGAAATAGATAGTGAAAACAATGCAGGTTTACAAGGACAAGGAAAGGGAGCTGACCTAGCTATGGCACCAGTTTTGGGACCTGTTGACATAACAGTTCCAGTGGTTGAAAACATGGGAATCAGTATCTTGGTAACTCACCAAGAACCAATTAAGGATGTCAACAGCTCTTATATATCAGAAGACTTTTCTCCTGAGAGTCGGAGAGATGCAGGATGTTTGTTGGATGGGGCAAAACCTTTTGCTCTGGAAAACCCTGCCACCAGTCCTGGTACTTTGCTAGTGTCAGACGCTTGTCTGGATGCAAGTGAAGCTGCCCTTGATCACAGCTTTAGCACATCCACAGGAACAATAGATGACATGAGTAGATTGACATTATCAGAAGGAAACCTTGAAATGTCAGTTGATGGAGATGCAGGCAAGCAAGATATCTGTTCCTCTGAAGCCTCTTGGGGGGATTTTGAGTATGATGTCATGGGTCAAAATATTGATGAAGATTTAATGAAGGAACCTGAACACTTTTTGTATGGTGGTGACCCTCCCTTGGAAGAAGATGCTCTGAAACACTCGCTGACGCCTTACACACCTCCCTTCGACTTGTCTTATCTCACAGAGCCTGCCCTTGGTGAGGAAATGACAAAAGCAACTGAGGTTCCAAAGGATGAGTATTTAGAGAGCAAAGAAGCAGAGATGGTGCTTTCTGCCCATCCTGACCAAAAAAGTAAAGAAGATGTCGCTGACACTAAGATCAGACAGTCTGGACACCAGCTGGTTGTGCTGCATATTCATGAAGACCCTGAGTCAGTTTCTTTGCCTGAAGGAGCAGACTTCAACACTGAATTGTCACCCTCAAACATTGACTGGGAGGTAGAAACAGAGAAATCAGATTCACCAGCAGGTGGAGACCTAGGACCACAAAATGGTAAGAAACATCCCAGTCCTCCAACCCCTACTGCTAAGAAACTGCTGTTTTTATTACATTAATGTGTTTGTAAAATACACCCTCCCTATCGCCTTGGGTAGGGAGGAACTAACTACATTTGCAATGGTTGTATTACAGAAGTGATACCTACTGTTTCCCACCCTATCTATAATAGTAGTGTAGTAGCAGTAGATAGTGCATATTTATTGCACTGTCCTGGTAGTGCATGAGAAAATAAAATAACTCTACAAAGTAAAAGCATTTTTTAAATTGCCTCTTTTTGCATGGATCATTTGCAAAGATCACAAATCACATGTGTTAATTAAGCCTTGTTCTCCCCTTCTCACCTTTATCTTTCACCTCCAGGTACCAGCAAGGAAATATTGCAGTTGGAAGAAGAAAAAATAATTCCTACCAAAGAGCCTGAGCAGATAGAACAAGAATATGGAGAAGAAAGACACACAGAAGAGAATGAAGAGCATCATGATACACACATGGATTATATACTTGTAAACCATGAAGAAAATTTATCCCCTAAACCAGAGGCTGGTGAAGCAAAAGAAAGCACCTCTGAATTAGAAGAGTTTCACAGAAGTTCCAAAGAAACCAGGTTGCCAGAAACTCAGTTAGCAAGCTTCCCAGACTTATGTCAGCCAGCCTCCTTAAATAAAAGCGAAGATCACTCTACAGAGACAGTGTCTTCCACAAATAATAAGAGACCATGTCTAGAAAGCCCTGGGAAAGACCAGAGTTGGATGGTCTTGAGCCACAGTGAGGTTGGTGATCCATCATCTGAAGCTAAAGACTCAGGGCTGGGAGAGGCTGCCGAGACTGTGGGGCCAGCCTCTGATCTCAGCTTGGACAATGGTCCCCAAATGAAGGTTCTAGGAGAATTGAAGCCCCCAGAAGCTTTAGCACTAGAGGAAGCCTCTGATCTGGACAGCCAATCCTGGAAGAGCAAGAGCCGAGGCAAGGCTGGATCAGATGCAGTTATGTTGCAGACCCATGACAATGAATGGGAAATGCTCTCACCACAGCCTTCTCAGAAAACCATCATCCCTGAAATGGAAAGGGAGGAGGAGACAGAGTTTCTTGAGCCCAGAATAAGGAAACCAAGACCAAACGGGTAAGCCAAAGCTCTCTATTTTTCTCCTGCAAACCATTTTTTTTAATATATATTTTTATTGTTATTTATATCTTTTACATTTTGTATTCCCCTTGGGTAACCCACCACCAATTCACCCGTGATCCATCTCTGTGGTCCCTTGTGTTCTTTTCTACTCCGTTTTGTGCCCTTATCCTCCCCCTCCCCCCCCCCAAGTGTCTCTCTCCTATTTGGTTTCCCTATAGTCCTGTTATAAGTGAAACCATTCGATATTTTTCTCTTTCT